>JBAMJV010010540.1:0-20775 GCA_037951105.1 Echinarachnius parma | reverse complement strand
CTGGAAATAAGATGCCGAGAAAATAGCTCAAGAAACTTTACATCCATTTCGAAAGTGAATATTAGCGTTTAGAAGCAGGCCATAAATAACTCGAGTTGCATGAATATTATGCGTACAACCTTTATTCAATTTTGCTTTGAAAACTTGCATATCAGAAAATAAGTATGATATACACCTTCCCTCCAGAAACTGTTGAATATTATCATGCATTGTAGAGATAGTGAACAGAGTTTAATTAGCAATTTAAAGTGGGTTTGGAACGATAAACTGTACACATCGAGCACATGATACAATAGCGAGCACTTTCAGGTAACAAAAGGGGCTCCGCTCTGGATCTGTTTATTGTTCGATTAATCGGTATTGACTGGCAGTTTGATTTTAGGAATGCAAACCTGCGTCTGGTGCGTAATGTAAAAACTATTACAAAGAACAGTATGTTGATACGTGAAAAGTAAAACGGGGTATCGAAGCTAGACATTTTGGAGGGGGAGGCCCCAGGTACCAAAGGGGGAGGCCCCAGGTACCAAAGGGGGAGGGGGGATCCGTTGGTACAGGGTTTGTTTTCGTTCTTTTGGCGGGGATGCCCGGGGATGTCCCTTAGAAAATTTTAAAACAGGTGTCTAAGTAACGGAGGCGAGCCTCGGTCAACTTCAAAATGAGGGTATATAAAAGAGTGGGATTGTGCTTTAGCCAACTTAAAACAAGCTTTAAATAGCAGTTAATTGGATAGGACTTGGGTCGTATTGTCATAAACATACTTTGTCAAACTCAATAGGGCCACTATACAATGGAGGCCATTTGGATTACTAATCTCCGTGCACAGTCAATAGGGATTAAAGAATCTCGTTGTGCGCTGGCCGCTCTTGACAGCTACAGAGATTCCAACTTAGCACAAAGGGGTTGTTAAGAGGCGGAGCTTAATATCGATCGCGTTTAGTGGCAAATAATTTTGGAACGCAAACTTTTCAAACCTGCAAAAAACATGCTTCAAAACTCTGCTTAATTTTTACCTTTCCACTGGATATTTTTACTGGATATTTTGCGTACCGGTAGAACAGATATCAGGGAAATGTATGAGGCAATAATATTTGTTTTCAATTTTTCATGCAATTTCAAATCAATCGTGATTTCTGAGGTTCGACATCTTGCGACTTCTGGCTCCTCTGCGGATGGCGAGGCACATATAATAACATGTAGTCAGTTTAAGCGAGGTTTGGTTATTTTGTACAGTATTCGGTCATGCCATTGTTATATATGCGCGGGTCACGTAGGGGTCACGCATAGCGTTGTGGTACTCCGTGGAATCTGTGAGCGAACTTCCTCACTGGGTGAATATACATATAGTGCACAATTAACCGTTGGACGATGGTTTATTAGTTTTAGCTCTATTATATAACTCTACGAAAAAGAGATTTCAAGCCCTAATTTGTTCAGGCATGCTATTAAATGACATTTTCTTTCATATCAGACAATTATCTCGCAACTTTTGAAATTTGGCTTGCAAAAGAGGGGCTTTCCCTTTAAAAACCGCTTTTGAATTGTTTTGAAAAAGTATAAGCATGTTTTAAATTTAAAAAAACATTACCTAATAAATCTAAGCCTCAGATATATTCAGATTCGATATATTTATTAATATTTCAGACGTTTCTGGAATGATTTGACAAAATAAAGTTTATTCTGCCATTAAAATTACATGCTCCTTTAAATGTTATACTCAGTTATTCATTACCTCACACAAATATGTGTTGTGCAGCGCCCTCTATACCAAAACTGAACTACCCCTTTAAGACATAATATGTGAATTTATTCCATGATTGGCATCTTACAATGGAATACAAGAAAATATGTGCATGATTCACATCTTCTCCATACCATTACTTGGCCGTTCGGAAAGATTAGGGATGGCACTTATTTTTCTTGTAAAGGACGACAAACCTGTGCAAACGGATTAAACAATCGAAGCAGTTTGAAATTCTGGCTGCATACACCTTTCGTTGGAATCGACCAGATATACACCTCCAAATATTGTTAAAAAATTATTTTTTTAAATGTTCAAAAGAAAATCGACATATTTGGATGAAATATGAAATAAGTGAATCAAAATAAATAAATTTGGACAAAAACAAAAGAAAAAAAACAACAAATAATTATATAAAAAAATAAAAAATACATTTGGAAAAAGAAGAATGATTATTTGTTCATGTCCCTTACCGGGCGTCATATTCCCGGGGCCTCGTAGTTTTCACATAACTTGCTGTATTTGTATTACCAATAGAAGCGTGGAACAGGTTTCGTTTTTCTGAATTTTTCTTCCGTTCCAAATATATTTATGGTTGAAGTCTTCGAATTTGAAATTATAGAACGTTCCATTTTCATATTCCCATAGGCATGTTTACAATATCGGACAAATAAACCTGCTTTCTCCAAAGTTGAAAAGTGGATTTAGTGCGTTTTGGAATTAAGCAAGTTTTCGTCAAAATATTAAATTTAAAATATATATCACTGTAACTTTCAACAAGATGTCCAACTTACTCTTTTATACAAAATTACACTTTATTCCGTAGTATCAACATGACCACGCGATACCTGTATTATGGTGTTATAAGTAACGAGTCTTTTTAGTTGGTTGAAATTATGATCTCTTTGAATGATTTATGAATTAATGCGAGCAGCGGAAATTAATGTATCAGATAAGTAGACAGACCTCTAAATATCCAATTATCTCAGTTGAGGAGTTTGCCTCTGTCTTTATTCTATTTCATTTTCGCACGATACACAGCTGCAGAACTCCACAGTTCGGGTAATTATGGTAATGGATGCCTACTCGCAAGGGTACAACCGTGGACCGTGGACTATCATTGTAAACAAATGTATTGGTTTAACTGGCAAGGGGGGAAGTGCGGGGGATGATTGAGAAATTTCGGGTTAACGAGATTCCTATACTGTTTTTTTGTATTATGGAGGTTTTTTATGTTTGTTTCCAAAACGTGTTAAATCCATGTTTGTTTCCAAAATCAGCTAAATCCACAACATTTTAAATTTTAAATTAAATGTTATTAAAGGTTAGGGAATCTAGATTTTTTCGAATGGTGGACCTAAGTATGAATGATATTAGGATAGGAGCCCCCGGCAAATATTTCATTTTAGCGTGTGGAGGCTGGGGGCGCCGTACCGGAGCCCCCACATTAAATATAGGGTACAGTAGCATTGATTTGTTGTTTCACAAGCGCCATTTTTGGCACAGGGATTCCTCAGGACCTACTGAACAATATTAGGGTATGAGCAACGGCAACATTGTATATATGTGCGTGGAGGCTGGGGGCGCCGTACCGGAGCCCCCACATTAAATATAGGGTACAGTAGCATTGATTTGTTGTTTCACAAGCGCCATCTTTAGCACTGGGCAACCTTAGGACCTACTGAACGATATTAAAGTGTCGTATAGTGGCCCAAGACAAGTGGGGTGTTGCTACCCCCTTTAGGCACGTCATACCGCGGGCCCAGGGGGCCATTGCGAGCTTTGGATTTAATAATCAAAACCACTCATTATGTTATGAAATAAGACAATGGTCTCATTCTTTTCTCAAAGGTTGTATTATATCGGCGTGGAGACCTGAACTGATGTAGAAAATGTTAGGATGATTCGTTCATGAACACCTGTCCATGGTGAGGGGGCCAAGCCCCAGGAAAAAAAATAGACAACTCAAACAGACAATTTATCTCCGTGCTGCCATTATTAACCATATTTCTATCACTGCTTTTCACCAAATTCCCGTTTATAAGGGCACATAAGAGGAGGAGGGGGGGGGGGGGGGGGTGTTGTTGTTTTAATACCATATTTTTTTTGTCCTACACCCCTTGAACAAACCTGGTTATTTTCAATATCCCTCATTAAAGTAGAAAGATGGAAACGGATATATTATTTGGAATATTTCAGATTTTCAATTCCTTTTTTGTGTCGGCATGTTCTATAGAGTACCGAAACTGTGACATCATACAAATGTATTTTTTCAATTTCTTAATTTGAACTTCATTTTCACAAAAAAAGCATACAAAAAAATGCCCAAAGGTTGAAAATCAGTCTAATATGTGACGTATTGGCTCAGATATGACCATCCGAATAAATATATTTCAATAGGAAATCACTGTTATTTTGCTCTGCTTCGTAACGTTATGAACCAGAGTCTACCAGACCAAAATAACAGTGATTTATTATTGAAATAAATTCACTCGAATGGGCATATCTCAGCCAATACTAAATATATTCAATTGTTTTTCAACATTTAGACATTATTTTTGATGCTCTTTCGCCAAATGAATTTCAAATTTCGAAATTCTAAGAATAGGTTTGTGATGACGTCACAGTTGACGACTTAATAGATGATGCCGTATTTTGTTCGTGTGCATCTTAGAAGTTGCATTAGATAGATAGATGTGGAAGCCATGTACTCAACATTAATATTATTTTTCCTCATATGTAACTTGAGGGTTCCGGCGAGATGCCCCCCCCTCCCCTACACACACTTATCGGGGGCTACCGGATTGGGCAGATCAATGCGATTTCACCTTATATTGAATGTGGGGGCTCTGGTACGACACCCCGCCCCCACACATTTTGTTCAGGAGGCTCCTATATACTGATATACGAAACAAATCTACTAATTGTTTTATACTCATTATCCTCTCGCACATCTTCTCAATCTTGAAACTCACAAAGGTTTACCCTAATTCATACTTTACATATCATTATTAATATAACTATACAATACGTCGCATAAAATGTTAAAGGGGTAGTTTAGTTTTGGTAAGGCTGAACTTTAGTAGCCCAAACCTGCACAGTAACATTATAAACTAATAGTTATAACTCCACCATGCTCGAAAGGTATACAAAATTACAAACGACTAAGTAAAAAGCCTGTTATCACTCAAAAAGAGTAATTAAAACACAAGAGGGCGCTTTTTAAAAAGGCATTGGTTTCAACCATTATCATACAAAATTATGCATGTGATGTTTAATTGATATAATGATTAAATAGCGAGATTATCAACAACTATTTAAAAAACGCTCTTGAAAATTTTTGAAAAAGTGCAAGCATTTTTTTATTTTTTCTAAAAATCATCTAATTATTTGGGCCCCAAATAATTATAAGATCAGATATATTTATTGATATTTCAGCCGTTTCTGGGTCGATTTTGACCAAATAAAGTTTATTCTGCCATTAAAATTGCAGGTTCTCTCAAATTCGACACTCAGTTTTTCATTACCTCACAACAAATTGTGTTGTGCAGCGCCCTCTCTACCAAAACTAAACTACCCCTTTAACATATTCTTTTCATTCATATTGTGTAAATATCAATAATTCGAAAAGTCATGAATGTATTGAATAATTTCGGTGATGATGCTTGCGTACAGGAACATGCTGTGCTATTTAAAAAGTATATGGGGTTACAGAATCCTACTACTACTACTACTACTACTACTGCTACTACTACTACTACTACTACTACAACTACTACTACTACTACTACTACTACTACTACTACTACTACTACTACTACTACTAATAATAATTATAATACTAATACTACTACTACTACAACAACTAATACTACTACTACTACTACTACTACTACAACTTCTACTTCTACTACTACTAATATTACTATGACTACTTCTACTACTACTACTACTACTACTACTACTACTCTAAAGTAAGAAGAAAAAGAAGAAGAAGAAAAAGAAGAAGAAGAAGAAGAAGAAGAAGAAGAAGAAGAAGAAGAAGAAGAAGAAGAAGAAGAAGAAGAAGAAGAAGAAGAAGAAGCAGAAGAAGAACAAGAACAAGACGAAGAAGAAGAACAAGAATAATTATGAGAACGAGACAAAAGAAAATGAATATACTTACAAAATATTTCAATAATATATAATAACATGAAACAATATTTAAACATAAATATGAAAACGTTATGATAGCATTTGTTCTTGAATTGCTTATAGGGCAATGATATCCAGACAAATTGTTGTATGCACTATAACACACTAAATAGGATGAATAGTCCCTGAAAATTTGAGCACAATCGGTCAAGAAAAAAGAAAACTATGTCGCTTTGAATAGAGCCATTTATTTCTACGAGTGACTCAAATTGGCAATGCACTCTGGCAAAGTTGTTGACTACCCCCCATACATTTTGAATACAAAAGTTCAATTCTGTTCAATTTTCTCAAAATTTATGTGAACCCTTCGTTTGAGTTCAACATATGTTTTGTAGAATGCATTTATACATAACATATCATGAGTTGGGGGAATAGACAAACGTGACTACGAAGGAAACTGTAAAAATAGAAAAATGTTGGTACAAAACATATAGGGAGTTGTCCACACATTTTTCAGAGTGCGTTGCCAATTTGAGTTCCCCATAGGAATAAATGGACATCTTCAAAGAGCCATAGTTTTCATGTTTCTTGCCCGATCTTGCTCTAACTTTCAGAGATTATTCCTCCTAATCTCTTCAAATCTATGAAAGCAACATTTTGCTTGGGTTTCATTGCCCTTTAAACTTTTAAATAACTTGCCAATTGATGGATTGATGTATTGCCGATACGATAGAGCGATTATGGAGATCCACATCCAGAAGTGAACTGCAGTCAATCGCGTTAGCATCCGTTTGAATCTTTTTAAACAAAGCTTGATTGGGCGACCAGCAATTCCACACAGTCCTTATAATACACGAGTGTTAAACAATTATGAATTCGATGCTAACATTCAACCGACAATTCATATGAGATCACTTTGTTCGGTGATGACATTCAAGATTACTGCCGATATTATGTCTTTAGATAACTAATGTTATCCCTATTCTCCGGTAAGTGATGTAGACAGGGTGAACCGACGTTGTTATCAGACACATTTCGACTCATTGAAATTAATGCGAGGAATGATCAGAACTCTTCGATCGCACATCATTTATATAAATGTGGACTTATTATCCACTTGAATACGTCCCGGTTAATGTCAGTGCGCAAGCGCCGCATACACGCCTATTCTCACTTCGACTCGACGTCCAATATCCAATACCCGGTGAACGTAATGTGCATGCGCACCGCATTTCAAACAGTTTGATTGTTATGTCGTTAAGTTTACTTGCTAAAGTATTAATTTGAAGAGCCTAGTTTCAAAAGGCGCTAAATCAACTTTGCAAACAAATTGAGTTTGCGATATCAGTACATTAATAAGCTACTTAGCTATCTAGAAATACAATTTTAGGACAAATTGCAGAATGAAAATCAAATTAATTTATGGAACGTTCCATTTTCATATTCCCATAGGCATGTTTACAATATCGGACAAATAAACCTGCTTTCTCCAAAGTTGAAAAGTGGATTTAGTGCCTTGTGGAATAAAGCAAGTTTTCGTTAAAATATTACATTTAAAATATATATCACTTTAACTTTCAACAAGATTTCCAACTTACTCTTTTATAAAAAATTACACTTTATTCCGTATTATCAACATGACCACGCGATACCTGTATTATGGTAATATAAGTAACGAGTCTTTTTAGTTGGTTGAAATTATGATATTTTTGAATGATTTATGAATTAATGCGAGCAGCGGAAATTAATGTATCAGATAAATAGACAGACCGCTAAATATCCAATTATCTAAGTTGAGGAGTTTGCCTCTGTTTTTATTCGTTTTTATTTTCACACGATACACAGCAGATCGCCAGAGTTCGGGTAATTATGGTAATGGATGCCTACTCGCAAGGGTACAACCGTAGACCTTGGACTATCATTGTATAGAAATGTATGGGTTCAACTTGGCAAGGGGGGAAGTGCGGGGGATGATTTCGAAATTTCGGGTTAACGAGATTCCCATACTGTTTTTGTATTATGGAGGTTTATTATGTTTGTTTCCAAAACGTGTTAAATCCATATTTGTTTCCAAAATCAGCTAAATCCACAACATTTTAAATTTTAAATTAAATGTTATTAAAGGTTAGGGAATCTAGATTTTTTCGAATGGTGGACCTAAGTATGAATGATATTAGGATAGGAGCCCCCGGCAAATATTTCATTTTAGCGTGTGGAGGCTGGGGGCGCCGTACCGGAGCCCCCACATTAAATATAGGGTACAGTAGCATTGATTTGTTGTTTCACAAGCTCCATTTTTGGCACAGGGATTCCTCAGGACCTACTGAACAATATTAGGGTATGAGCAACGGCAACATTGTATATATGTGCGTGGAGGCTGGGGGCGCCGTACCGGAGCCCCCACATTAAATATAGGGTACAGTAGCATTGATTTGTTGTTTCACAAGCTCTTGTCAAACAAATTCAAAAGAGGTTTTTAGATAGTTGTTGATTATGTCTCTATCTAATCACTATTTCAACAAAACATCACATGCACAATATTTTATTTAAAATGGTTTAAACAAATGCGTTTTTTGAAAGCGCCCTCTTTACTTTAAACAGCTCTTTTTGAATGATAACAGGCTTTTCACTTAGTCGTGTGTAATGTTTGTATTACTTTTTAGCATGGTGGAGTTATAATTATTAGTTTTTAATGTAATGGTGCAGGTTTTGGTTACTAAACTTTAGTTTGACTAAAACTGTACTCTCTGTACCAGAACTCAACTATCCCTTTAAGCGTTCGCTATGTCAAAATTTGTGAATATACAAACTCTGTTTATGAATATGCACTAATCACCATAAAGTGACAACACTTAATTTAATGAAAGTTTCACGGCAAAATATAATTGGGAAAAGTAGCATTAGCTATATTTATCATCACGCATTAATATTACATGAGATTGACCTTATTGCACTGAACGTGTCGCGTATAATATGAAGGACGCGTCAACATTAAAGGGAGGGGAATGGGAGGGGTTCAATTCACATACCATGAAATAAACATAATGGAGGTTTTAAAAGATAAAAGAGAAAACGACATGATACTCCTTCACGTCTCGTTTACTCCCCCCCCCCCCCTCCCCCAAACCTAAGAAAGAACCCATCCCCTCCCGAGCACTAATTTTCTTTTCTTCCTTTTACTATTCCTCTAGTTAATGCAAATTAACAAGACTTCTACACTGGTAAGAATATTACATATTATATCCTTCATAAATGAAATCCTGTTCAGTGATTGGTCTACATAGCGTCATGTGACCAAACAGAGTAACGCCCATGGAGAAAAATGTGCTATACCGTGACGTCATGCATGGTATAGTGCAATATACCATGAAAATATATCATGCACACTATTTCGAGCCACTAGTGAAATTATGGAGGTGACAGGAAAAGCACTATGTTCTGAGGGGCGCAGCCACTAGTGGCTGGAAATAGTGCATGATATATTGTTTCATATCCCTCCAATACTACAAATTGTTTTTAATTAACATAAATGTTACTTTAAGTCGATGATTCATACCGGTCGAAGTCACAGAATGCCTTCAATACACACACACGGCCGTACACGTATTACACACACTGCATTTGCACCGGCGTAAAACACGAATTACTGTCATAACCACGGAAGGACAACGATGCAAAGTGCACCATTTTCAGAATGTTTAAATTCGAATACCGCCATGTTATACATGAAATGCATCTCTAGAATATTATTTGGAACTTATTGATATTCACGGGTGAAAATATTCTATATTTCTTTTTAAATGATTTTTTTGGAAATCTCGTCGAGCATCTTTCGCAAGCTAAAACAAGACCTCCGCTCGCAGAAAAGCTTTTAATACGCATCTCTATACCCATGGAGAAAATGTGCTATACCGTGACGTCATTCATGGTATAGTGCACTATACCATGAATGACGTCACGGTATATCATATTTTCTCCATGGGCATTACTATGTTTGGTCACATGACGCTATGTAGACCAATCACTGAACAAGATTTCATTAATGAAGGATAACATATGTAATATTCTTACCAGTGTTGAAGTCTTGTTAATTTGCATTAACAAGAGGGAGAGTAAAAGGAAGAAAATAAAATTAGTGCTTGGGAGGGGATGGGTTCCTCGAATCAATTCCAAGTAAACGTAAATGTCCATCTACTTCTTCCCAATACTTAAAAAAAAAAGTGTTCATTTGTGATACTAAACAAATTGATGTTAAAAAGATGTATTTATTGTATAAGCAATCATTTATGTGCAATATTTAATCAGTGTCTTGAACAAGGAATATTTCCAGATAAAATGAAAATTGCAAAAGTGATACCTGTTTTTAAAAATGGAATGTCTGAAATAAGTTTATTTCTCTGCGCTACAGCGTATAGCAGAGAAATTATGTTTGTAACAGGCAGGTCGTTAAAACGACAGCTTTGTATGGAAGCCAGTGGAGCGAATCCGTTGATTCGCGCGGGCTTTTTTGAATAGGTTCGGTATGTGGCCGAGGAGGGTGACATAGTCATGTATTGGAAGGGGTAGTCATTCTACGTTTGTCAGTCAGATCGTTAACACATACTTATTGTTGATGATGTCATTAATAGTTGTGGTTAATACGTTTATATGATAACGACAATGTTCGGTTATGTAGTTTTATTTGGTAAGGGGCCAATTTTGTTTTAAGAATGTATGCTCGTTTATGGCTATATTGGTTATTGATGGTGTCTTGAGGGCATTTGTCCCTAGATTACGCCACGTATTTCTTTAATTGAATGTATTCAATTTATTTTTGTTTTTTAATGCTTTATAGTAAGATTGTATGTAATTTTGGGATTTAATATTACGGTAAGGCGTATTTATTGGTCAGTCTCAACCCCTTCTTGTATAGGTCTAGGCACACGCTGACAAGCTTTTCCATATAAGATATGGCTCAGTGTTATTATTTGATGAGGTGTGTTTCTATGTGAATGGGTGAGAGGTATTTTGAATGGGATTGTTGTCGTTTTTTGTATGCATGGAACAGACGTTTATTTCTCTGCGCTACAGCGTATAGCAGAGAAATTTTGTTTGTAACAGGCAGGTCGTTAAAACGACAGCTTTGTATGGAAGCCAGTGGAGCGAATCCGTTGATTCGCGCGGGCTTTTTTGAATAGGTTCGGTATGTGGCCGAGGAGGGTGACATAGTCATGTATTGGAAGGGGTAGTCATTCTACGTTTGTCAGTCAGATCGTTAACACATACTTATTGTTGATGATGTCATTAATAATAATGATAATAATGATGATAGTATAGATGTTTTGGTTTTTGAGGGTTGGAATGTTTTATAAGGAAGTACACCAATTTTGTGTGGGTTAGCGTTAGGTTTTCCAGAGTTTTTCTCTTATTAGTTTTTATCTCTGGTTTTTCACCCTATGCTAATCAGGCACGGTATTATCATTATTATCATTATTATCTTCGTTGTAAGAAATTATGTGCTTGTATGCACTGGTTATATATGCTTAAGATATAAACGTCTTTGTGTACGTATGATTATGATGTTGGTTATGTGAAATTGGTGTTATTTCGTAATAAAAATGTCGGTCTCTGTACTGGGCTCGCTGCGCAGGCACACGCTGACAAGCTTTTCCATATAAGATATGGCTCAGTGTTATTATTTGATGAGGTGTGTTTCTATGTTGGGTGAGAGGTATTTTGAATGGGATTGTTGTCGTTTTTTGTATGCATGGAACAGACTGTCTAATTATCGCCCTATATCCGTTTTAACAGTTTTTTCAAAACAAATTGAAAAAATGTATGTATAATAGTTTATATGCGTTTCTAACGAAGTGCAATATTATTAATAATAAGTACACCAATTTTGTGTGGGTTAGCGTTAGGTTTTCCAGAGTTTTTCTCTTATTAGTTTTTATCTCTGGTTTTTCACCCTATGCTAATCAGGCACGGTATTATCATTATTATCATTATTATCTTCGTTGTAAGAAATTATGTGCTTGTATGCACTGGTTATATATGCTTAAGATATAAACGTCTTTGTGTACGTATGATTATGATGTTGGTTATGTGAAATTAGTGTTATTTCGTAATAAAAATGTCGGTCTCTGTACTGGGCTCGCTGCGCAGGCACACGCTGACAAGCTTTTCCATATAAGATATGGCTCAGTGTTATTATTTGATGAGGTGTGTTTCTATGTTGGGTGAGAGGTATTTTGAATGGGATTGTTGTCGTTTTTTGTATGCATGGAACAGACTGTCTAATTATCGCCCTATATCCGTTTTAACAGTTTTTTCAAAACAAATTGAAAAAATGTATGTATAATAGTTTATATGCGTTTCTAACGAAGTGCAATATTATTAATAATAATCAGTATAATTAATTGATTGTATTCATAAGGTAGCCTCAGCAATAGATAATAATGAAGTTACGCTTGGATTGTTTTTAGACCTTAGTAAGGCATTTGATACTCTAGACCATCCTATACTGCTGGTGAAATTATATCAATATGGAATAAGAGGACTTAGTTTAGATCTTTTTAAAAGTTATTTGTTACATCGTCAACAATTTGTTTATATTGCTAATGAAAAGTCAAATTACCAAGAAATTAAATGTGGAGTACCTCAAGGATCAATATTAGGCACCTTATTGTTTATTTTATATATTAATGATCTTCCTTGTGTGTCGAAAATGTTAAAATCAATTTTATTTGCCGATGATACAAGTATTTTTTTATCCCATCCAAATATTCAATCACTTCAAGATGGTTTTCTGTAAATAAATTGTCAATTAATATAAGTAAGACACATTATATGATTTTTACTAATAAAAAATGTGACACTAATTATATTACTATTCCATCCGCCGAGCCCACCAACTCAGCGATGCCGACCATCTACAACAGGAAATCAAGCACGTCACCACCGCCCTCACTGATATCAACAAATACCCAAGAAACAAGATCAAGACCAGCATTCCAACCAGCAGGCCCGTCGCCGACACCACAACTGAAGAAGACCAACCAATAGCTACACCACCGACACAAACAGTTGTTCTACCATATATCGGACCAGCCTCACACAAGATTCAACGCATTCTTCAGACAGCAGACATCAAAGTTCGTCATAGCTCATCCAACAAGCTCCACTCGGCACTCCACACTCACAAGGACAGGCATCCACTTCACAAGAAAGCAGGAGTCTACAGAATACCATGCGAATGCAGTCAAGTCTACATTGGGGAAACGGGCAGAAATCTGGAAACACGACTAAAGGAACACAAGACCAGCTACAGACTCAGCGATTGGGACAAGTCAGCCATCAAGTCAGCACGCACAACAGCACGAACACGTCATTCAATGGGACGACAGCAAGCTCATCACCACCATCAAACATTGGAACACACGCCGCATCCGAGAAGCCATCGAAATTCACCGCCACAACACAGTACCTCAAGATACAGGATTATACATCAGCGACATCTGGAAACCACTCATCAACAAGGACACAAATAGACCGCCGACACAGCCTACACAGCCAGCCACACATCACCCACCGCCACCCACAGAGGAAACCGAGCAGCCTAGCGCCACTCAAATCCGCAACCAGCACACCGAAATGCAACAGCCAGTCAGTCAGCCAACCGTACACCACCCGCCGCTACCCGCAGAAGAGCCTGGCGTCACCCGCATCCGCGACCAGCGAGCCGAGAGATTACAGCGCCGCCAGCGTCAACAGCCAGCCAGCCAGCCAGCCGAGCATCAAACGCCGCCACCCGCAGAGCAGCCTTGCGTCACCCACGTCCGCACCCAGCGAGCCGAGAGACTACAGCGCCGCCAGCGTCGGCAGCACACACAACGCGTCGCCGATAGCGCTCCTAATCGATAGTACGTCACCCGCGTCCGCAACCCGTAGCCTTATAGCCGCGCACGCCAACAGATCCCCACTCCTGACGACGGATAGTCAACCTATTCGAAACGTCGAGTCCCTCCTACCATCCACCCTCTCCTCGCAATACCAACATTCCTTTCTAGGACTATCAACAGTCCTTTCTAGGACTACCAACTGTCCTTTTTAGGACTCTCCTAGAAAGAATACCAACAGTCCTTTTCAGGACTATCCCAACAGTCCTTTCTAGGACTAACAACAGTCCTTTCTAGGACTACCAATTGTCCTTTTTAGGACTCTCCTAGAAAGAATACCAACAGTCTTTTTCAGGACTATCCCAACAGTCCTTTATAGGACTACCAACAGTCCTTTCTAGGACTATCAACAGTCCTTTCTAGGACTACCAATAGTTCTTTTTAGAACTCTCCTAGAAAGAATACCAACAGTTCTTTTCAGAACTACACCAACAGTCCTTTCTAGGACTACCATAGTCCTTTTCAGGGCTTACCAATCCACCCATCTCACATGGTGTACCCGTAAACCACACGTATTACTATTCGTTTGTGTAATACAGAAATTAAACAGGTCTCTTCACAAACATGTCTTGGTATAATTATTGATAATGAATTAAAATGGACTGATCATATAAGTGTTGTTTGTAATGTGTTATCGAAAAATATTGGTATTATGTATAAATTGAAATAATTTCCTAAATGTATATTAAAGATGATTTATAACAGTTTGATATTACCATTTTTGTATTATGGAATACTTGCATGGGGGAATGCATATGAAATTCATGTTATGAAAGTAATTTTATTGCAAAAACGTGCAATTCGTATTATATGCCATACTTCTTATCTTGCTCATACACACCCACTTGTTAAAGAAATTAAAATATTGAATTGTATCGATATGTATAATTATCAATGTGCAATTTTTATGTTCCAGTGCTATCTACAGATCTTTCCCAAATCACTTTTAAAGTTGTTTATTCTAAATTGTAATATACACCATTATAGTACTAGAAATGCAGATAATTTTCACTTGCCTCTTGTACATGAAAGCTCATATAAACGTACAGTTATATATATATAATGGACCTTACTTATGTAGTACTATACCTCGTGAAATACGTGAATTTAAGTTTGTCAACACTTTTAAATATAAATACAAAACATATTTGATGGACCAATATTGATGCTAACTAAAGATTTCAATAGTTGTTATATTCATTATTATATTGTACATGTTTTTTTGTTTTACTTGTTATTATAGCTTAAATGAAATAATAAAGGCTTTTGATATATGACTATTTTGGTCAGCCGCATATAAGGACTACCTCCTTTCTGGCTGCTACCGCCTAAGCAATTTCCTTGTGTTTGTAACCATTTTTTATTCATGTTCTGTGAATTTATTCTGTGTTTTTTGTGTTTTCCTATGTTAAGTAATTGTAATTGTGTGATACTTTGTATACTGCTTTTAACCATGTATGTATTGTATTGCTTTGGCAAAATAAACTGAACTGAACTGAACTGATATGTTTCAACCTGCTGCTTACAAAAAAGAGCATATATTATCTAATATAAAAACAAATTTAAATAGATTCTCATTTGTATACACCGTCCCATGTATTAATTTAAATTGGAATTCCCGCAATTTACTACAAAGGATGGAGCTTTTAATTCTCAAAAATATATCCATCAATTCCGTAGCAATAAAATTGAAATGAGTATGCCCGTCCCTTACCTGTAAAACATAATCATTCTGCAATTGCTTAACAAAATACTCATAAACTTTCCTTGATTTCAAATCAAACAAGGATTCAACATTCTCTACCAATTTTAAAGCAATATCATATTTAGAGATATCTATATCAATAAAGTTTCCCTCCTTATATTTATCTGACATTACTAAACATATTATGTCATATATTTTTAATAAACCTTTTCCTTTAATTCCCATATTCCAAAAATGACCATTAGGTTTCATATGCCCATTTTCCATAATATCACTTACCATACATATTCCCTTTTTAAACAATTCTTCATCATAAATCATTTTTTTTCTTATACATATATCCATATTATTGTATATAATAGGGTTACATTTTTCTTCATAAAACCTACATTTCTTGCCCAACTTTTAAAATGTCAACATAAAAGTATCATAATTACATACAAAAACAAAACGTCCCCCCATTTTTAAACAACAACAATTAAATGATGCTTTCCAGTCAGATAATTCTTCCCCATTAAGTAAACGCTTTAACCACATTACACGTTGACTTTTTACACATATCTCAAAATTATTCATCCTCAGTCCCCCAAATTTATAATCTTGGTACAATATTTTCCTTGTTATCCTATCTTTCCCTCCCCACACAAATTCAAAAGACAAACGTTCAACCTCCTTAAAAATAGCACGTGGGACTACTATTAAGGAGGAGATATAATTCAATTTTGAAAGAACATGTATTTTTAACAACTGAATTCTCCCCCAAATAGTGAGATCTCGCTGTTTCCACCAGCCAACTAAACGTTTTATTCTACTCAATATTTCTTTGTAATTCAAAGTATCCTTTACTTTTATATTTCTTGAAAAATGAACTCCCAAAATGTTTATTTCCTCCACAAAATGTCCAAACAAAAGTGGACCAGGATTCTCCCCCTCATTACCTAACCAAGTGTAATTTGTTTTTTCCTCAATCACTTTTAAACCACTAACTTTTTCAAAATTGTTCAAAATCCTTTTCAACTTTCCTATCGAATTAGCGTCTTTCACAAAAATAGTTATATCATCAGCATACATAATTTGCTTAAATTCCCTGTC
Source organism: Echinarachnius parma (assembly GCA_037951105.1). NCBI lineage: Eukaryota > Metazoa > Echinodermata > Echinoidea > Clypeasteroida > Echinarachniidae > Echinarachnius > Echinarachnius parma. The sequence goes on along the minus strand of JBAMJV010010540.1, from coordinate 4,169 downwards.
CCCTAATTTAATCCCATGTATTTCCCCATCCCTCCTTATGACTCTAGCCAGTTTCAATTACTAAAACAAACAAGTATGGAGAAAGAGGATCTCCCTGTCTGACCCCTCGCTCTATATGAAAATATCCAGTTGACTGACCTCCATTCATGACGCAACTACAACCATCATTATATAACACTTTCACCCATCTACAAAATTCCTCCCCAAAACCCAATTCTTCTAACACTTTATATAAAAACCTATGCGAAACGCTATCAAAGGCCTTCTCAAAATACACAGCAATCAAAAATCCTATCGATTTATTCCTAGAATAAAAAAACATATCATATATTAGCCACACTGCCTCCCCAATATTTATATTTTTAACGTACCCAACCTGATTATGATGAACAATTTCTTCTATAACTTCCTTTATTCATTTTGCCAAAACTTTTGATAAGATCTTGTAGTCTACATTTAAGAGTGTTATTGGTCTATAATTCTTCATATACATTGCATATTTCCCCTCCTTTTCAATCAGTGTAATAACCCCTTGCCTTTGAGAAGTAGACAATTTCCCTTTATCGAATGCTTCATTCAAAGCTGCTACAACCATTCCCCCCAAAACAGGCCAAAAGGTGTAATAGAATTCCACGCTTAATACTAACACATACACACACACACGCACACACACATACACATACATACACACATGTATGCACAACATACACACACATACGCATATACAGACACACACACACATGCTTATACACACACGCATACATACAGCACATACAAACACACGCCCATACACACATACATACGCACGAACACACGCGTACATACATATGTACGCAGACGTACATATATATACACAAATACAAACGCACACACACATACACCCATACATTCCTACACACGTGCAACCATGCACAAACACACACACACACACACACACACACACACACATAAAATATGCACCCATACATACATAACAGGCAAACAAACGCACGTATACACACGCATACAACACACACACGCACATACCCACACAAGTGAAATCACACTCATACACACACACACACACACGCACATACACACATACACAACTGGACACAGACACACACACACGTACAATCACACTCGTACACACTCACACACACGCATAATCACACATACAAATCTGCAGACAGAAACACACAAACAAAAACACACATGCATAATTTCTTTGTATACTTTATAGCGCGTTCAGAATTTGATTCAGCACAGTACCCGAGCATGTGCGGCTGTACTGCAAGTCTAGCAATTTATATAATGCTTCACCTCTTTTGCTGAAAGTTGCTAAATTAATTTAAAATAGTTAAATGATTGCGTCATGGCATTGGTACAGGAAGTGAGGGATAAATATATGACTGCCCCAAATATTCGAATGACTTGGATACGTAACTGTTTGTAGTATATAAAGTGTTAAACTTATATCACTGTTACTTTCAACAAGATTTCCAATTTACTCTATTATACAAAATTACACTTTATTCCGTATTATCAACATGACCACGCGATGCCTGTATTATGGTGATATAAATAACGAGTCGTTTTAGTTGGTTGAAATTATGATCCTTTTGAATGATTTATGAATTAATGCGTGCAGCGGAAATTAATGTATTAGATATATAGACAGGCCGCTAAATATCCAATTATCTAAGTTAAGGAGTTTGCCTCTGTTTTTTATTCCATTTCATTTTCACACGATACACAGCAGGCCGCCACAGTTCGAGTAATTATGGTAATGGCTGCCTAATCGCAAGGGTACAACCGTGGTACGACTGGCAATATTTTATGCATTAAATTTGACATTGGCATTTTGGTTGACGTAAAATTTAATTAATCCGCCGTATTTATTACGGTACTTGTTTGTCTTGAACAAAAGAGACCTTCCGGTGACATGAAAAGAATACAACTCTATAATTAAACTCGTTAACAATGAGATAATAACAATTTTTAAAATGTATAACAGCAATATGTAAATATACTCGATACAACTACACAAAGGAGGCTTGTTAAGAAACCCAGTGAGGTAATATATCCTGAACGGGAGACATCTTACTGACTACCAAACGGGAAAGAAACGTCCTTTGAGCGACGTAGGTGTCATATTTCTGGCTCAAAGCCAGGGGGTGCGCTGGGTGCGTACGCTTATAGGGCCCCCATCTCCAATTCCTATATTATTGGAGCGACCACTTTTATATTTTTAACACATGTCAGGCAGGTCAAGCTCTACAAGTTGCAATCATAACAATTTCTTCCGGTCACCATATGAGGGCGCTATTCACGATAATATGGTGAAAAACAAAGAAAATGCTCCGAATTCTGACATTAATGAGCTTTTTTGCCAGATGGACTGATTTCTGTACGCAAATTTAACTTGTTAGCATTATTATGCAAGATTTCATCTTCTTGAACATAGATCATGATATTTTTTGTGGTATTTGATGGGTTTTAGGAGCCCATCTAAAAAATATCATAAAAATACATCAAAACATAATTTGTGATGATTCATATTATTTTCAATGTTTTGCGCCATTTTGTATTTAAAAACAAAGAAAATTCTCCAGGACATTAATTTCAGTAATAATAAACGTGTAACTAATGATTGTCTTACAATTTGGCTAAAAAAACCAAAACAAATTAAGTTGTTTACTAAGAGAGAAACAAAAACAAATATGCTCTTCAGTTTATGGTTACCATGGCAACGGGAAATAGCCAACCCATTTAAAATGTACACCAAAATGTTCGCAATAAGATTTTAGGAAAGTCACCAAATGTTGTGAAAATCGAACAAGAACTGTGGAAGCGGTGATGGAAAGTATGGTGTGGGGGGGGGGGGGGGGCTCAATGAGCCCTCCCCACCCCCCCCCCCCCCCACCCCCCCCCCCCCCCATTGGGCTTTATAGGGTTAAATGGTAGAACAACAAGTAACTTCTTAAGTTCTTGAAAGTATTATAAAATCAATGAATAGACATGAATTTGTCATAGTTTTCCTTGTTGAGATAATGATTACGAAAATGTGTGATCGCTGAGGTTTTAGTTATACGCAAATAAGTTGAATTACACCGTCGTACACATGGTACCGGTTCGTGATGAACGATAATGCATCGAAATAGACGTCCTGGTGAGAAAAGTGCAACTCTTTAATTAACCCAAACAAGTACAATGGGAAATATAAACTAACCCTGGCATCACGACAATAAGTAAATACTTTTGATACATGTACATGTACACGAAATGCGTTTTATTCAGACAACCTGGCGTTTCGATAGAGCAAAAATTAAGATACACACTTTTCCATCAATTGACTGTAGTAAGTAATTATACGGTTGTTATAATAAGATGTAGGTATCTGACATTGACGTTGATTGTATTCTTGTAGTATGTGATGTGAATTTATACTGTCCCATAGTCTAAGTCAGCTATATTGTCTTCCGTTTTTTTATGAAGACAACGTTTAAGGGATAGTTGAGTTCTGGTAAGGAGAGTACAGTTTTGGTGAAACTGAATTTTAGTAACCAAAACCTGCATCATTACATTACAAACTAGAAAGGAACACAACATTACAAATGACGTAGTAAAGATCATGTTATCATTCAACGGTTTTAACCATTTTGAATAAAATATTGTGCATGTGATGTTTTATTGAAATACCTATGTTGTAACTTTTTGAAAAGAGGAAGCATTTTTTGGAATTTGTAATGGCTGGTTCAAAATTCTCTAATAAACCTGGGGCCCCAGCTTTATTACAAATTGTTATATTTATTGATATTACAGCCGTCTCTGAACCGATTTTGATCAAACAAAGATGATTTTACTATTTAAATATTATGCTCTTTCAAATTTTACACTCAGTTTTTCATTACCTCACAAAAAAAAAAGTAGTCTAGCGCCCTCTCTACCAAAACTCAACTATCCCTTTAATGAATCACATGATTGTGTTATATTTAAATTAACCAATACGTGCACAAACACACATCATAGTGAGTTTCATGGGCACCATTGCCACCGTCCTCATCATTTCCATTATCATTATGATTGCCATCATCACCGCTATCTAATTAACCATAGTCCTTATTACCATCATCATCCTCATTGATAGATAAAACTGGATTTAGGAACTAAAGTGTATGCCTGAAGTC
>JBAMJV010010539.1:27500-40449 GCA_037951105.1 Echinarachnius parma | reverse complement strand
GCTGTCATACTAATAATAATAATATATAGCATTTATAGAGCGCCATGTATCTAAACCCCTCAAAAAAAGTTCGGAAACTCAAGTTTGATCGATCATATCTCTCATATTTTTTAATTAGCATATTCGAAATTGGTGTCACAATAAAGCCTCATTATATACCTTTCAAACGGTGCATTATGTGTAGTGATTATGCAATTGGGGCGATTGCAGTAGCCCAGAGAATAAGGGGAGGCAGGAAGTGAAATGTCGCAAAATGGCCCAATGCATTTAATTTACGAGTGCATGACACTCACTGTGCTGACCATTTTTTAAAAAGTTCACTTTCTATTGAATACTGCCACCCTTTCCATTGATCAAAATCATTGGAATTTTATACCATTTTAATGTAAATGATCTCTTTATTACGATGGCATATTAATCGTAAGGAATATGCAAATGGGGTGTGTACAGCGAACCGGAATATGGAGATGGGTCGAGTGTGAAATCAAACAAAAAGATATGGAGTTGACACAAAATCAGAGCGTTGCATTTTTTTTGAGCTTTTGGGAGGATTTTTTAGCATTTCAAATAAAATATTCATGATTCAAATTGATATCAACGGAAAGCCCAACAACTCTTCTGTATGAAAATGTAAAATTTATAATGATTTTAGTAAAGGGCGGCTACAGGGAGATGAATGTAGGGTAGCCTCAAAAGTGACCCATTTCAAAACGCTCTGATTTTAAGGCACAAATGAGTCACTATTCATGCGTTTTCAATTGAATTCTTCTCATTCATGGCCAACTCATTCTAGTCGCATTACATCCTCCACACAATGGTAAAAGACACCGACGACAAATCAGAGCTTTTTGAAATGGGTCACTTTTGAGGCTCCCCCACATTCATCTCCCTGCAGCCGCCCTTTACAAAAATCATAATAAATTTCACATTTTCATACAGAAGAGTTGTTGGGCTTTCCGTTGATATCAATTTGAATCATGAATATTTCATTTGAAATGCTAAAAAATCCTCCCAAAAGCTCGAAAAAAATGCAACGCTCTGATTTTTTGTCAACACCATATTTTTTGTCTGATTTCACACTCGACCCATCTCCATATTCCGGTTTGCTGCGCACAACCCATTTGCCTAATCATTACGATCAATATGCAATCGTAATGAAAAGATAATTTCCATTAAAATGGTATCAAATTCCAATGATTTTGATGAATGGAAAGGGTGGCAGTATTCAATAGAAAGTGAATTTTCAAAAAACTGGTCAGCACAGTCATGCACTTGTAAATTAAATGCATTGAGCCATTTTGCGACATTTCACTTCCTGCCTCCCCCTATTCTCTGGGCTACTGCAATCGCCCCAATTGCATAATCACTACACATAATGCACCGTTTGAAAGGTATATAATGAGGCTATATTGTGAAACCAATTTCGAATATGCTTATTAAAAAATACGAGAGATATGATCGATCAAACTTGAGATTCCGAACTTTTTTTGAGGGGTTTATAAACATTTTGTTGGGGGGGGGGGGGGGGGCGGGGGTCATCCGATGTGATGAAACATCTGCAATGTCATTTATTGATTAATATTCAAAGAAACAATGGTGAAATAATGGAAAAAGAAGGGAATATGAAATGTGATTAGCACTCAAGATCTAGACAATTATAATTATTTAAAAAGTCTTAGTCACTCGACCATAATCAGTGGCGTAGTGTGGTCGGACTGATTGGGGGGGGGGGGGGTGGGGGTAGGGGGAGGGGGAGGGGGCACGCAAAACGTTTTTTGTGGGGAAGCACACCTTATTTCTTTCTTTATTTTCTATAAAAATGTCCCCTTATGTTTTGTAGTGTGTTTTTATTAATAATAGGGGGGCATGTGTCCCCCCCCCCCCACCCACCCCCGTTGCTATACGCCACCGACCATAACAATAAGGTAAAACTATTTTGTTTGATTGTACTCCCACATGTGGACACATATATTTTCCTAGTATTTCCTGCTGAAAAGGCAGGAATTCCAGGTTTTCTCCAGTATTTCCAACCATCCGGGAAATATGCCTACCTTGTTTGTATACTGTCTTGCAAGTGGATCCTTTGCATATCAATATAACACTCATTTGCCCAATAACCTTTTCTTGTTTATATTTTATACATAATTAAGTATTTTGATGATTCACCCAGTGGCGTAGCTACCGTACCGTGGGGGGGGGGGGGGGGGGGGCACGGGGGGGCTGTGCTATCCCAATATTTTTGAAAAAACAATTGAAAACATAAGGGGCCATTTTAAAAATATTAAAAAAAATATATAAGGTGTGCCCCCAATAAGTTTGCGTGCCCCCACCCCCCCCCCCCCCCTCCCCAATCAGTCCGACCACGCTACGCCACTGGATTCACCTAACATAAAATGCATACATCTTTATAGGACATGTACAAATTTAGTATTGGATCGTAACCTTGAGTCATTTTTCCTGCTATTTGCCTGTTATTACAGCTAAAAAAGCGGGAATTACCGGTATTTCCCGATATTTCCCGCCCTCTGTGAAAAAAGCAATTGACCGGACCCCAAATATGCCAGCCCTGTGATACTGACTATTATCATAATCATTATTATCAATCATATATTAATTATCATAGCAAACTTCCCAGATGATTTGGGTATACATTTTTTTTCGATGAATACGTTTCTTCATTTCACATCACAAGTAAGAATCGTTCTTGGCTTGCGGCTATCTGATTTTTTAAATATTGCTAACATTAAAGACCGATGCCCCCCCCCCCCCCCCCCTTCATGATGATGTTAATGATGATGATGATGGTGATGATGATGATGATGATGATGATGATAACGATGACGGTGATGATGATGACGATGACGACGATGATGATGATGATAACGATGATGATGATGATGATGATGATGATGATGATGATGATAATGATGATGACGATGATGACAGGCCCGTAGCCAAGGATGGTGCTTTGGGTGCGTAGTCATGCAGAGTTACATGTAATTATTTTTGTTCACACATTTTAAAACTTATTATTTCATTTCAGACGATGATAAACTCACCGAATATTACAAATGAAAAAACAGCTATCCGTATTATATTTGTATTTACCGAATATTTTTGTTATTATATTATCGCATTAAAACAAGCATAATAAAGTTCTTTGAACACGGGCTTTAAATAGTAAGACATACTCCGATGCATGTTTTCTAAGGAAACTACATTGTAAATCTCAGAGGGATATTATTGATTTTCAGTCAAAGGTCAAAGGTCTACACAAATGACACAAAGACGAACTTCCTGTTCTTTCATGGAGTATTAAAGGGGAGTGCCTCCTTCACTACGTGTGCATTGAAGGATGAAAGGTGCTATTATTAGTTTAATCGCTCCTACATTTCACAAAACAAGTACCAATTTAACTTAGCTTGCAGCTATCGTATTTTATGAAATAAGGATAAAAGTAAAGATGACCCCTCTCACATGATGATAATTATGACTATAATGATGGTGAAGATGATGATAATAATGATGATGATGATAATGATGATGATGATAATGATGATGATGATAATGATGACTATTAGTATTATCGTTATTATTATCATTTTTATGATTATTATCATAGCAATCTTCCCGATTAAATGTGTATGAGGAATAATTCCCTTTAATGCAGCTCTTCACATATCACTAAACAAGAAACAATTTCTCATCGCTTTCGTCTGTCATATTTTACAAAATAAGGATACAAGTAAGAATAGCTTTTCCCGCCCCACTCATCCCCCCCCCCCCCCTACATGACAACAACGATGATGATTATTATTATTATCATTATTATTATTAGTATTATTATTATTAGAATCCGGTCTCTGCAAGTCGGTGTGTACACATAAGACGGTGTGTTTATCTGGGCCGTACAAGAATCCGGTCTCTGCAAGTCGGTGTGTACACATTAGACGGTGTGTGTATCTGGGCCGCACAAGAATCCGGTCTCTGCAAGACGGTGTGTACACATTTTATAGGTGGTGTGTGTCGTATATATATTTGGATTATGCGTGACGCGAATAACTGCCGCTTAAATACAGATAAATACATAAAGATAGTCGATATATGATTAAATAGTCAATGTCTTTTATATAAAGTGACCAAGAATAACGCAAAGATTATGATTATTTACGGAGAAAAAACATCATTACATAATATATTTAATGGGACCGAGTGTGTGCATCTGGGCAGCACAAGAATCCGGTCTCTGCAAGTCGGTTTGTACACATTTTATAGGCGGAGCAGCCGGAGTGTGTGTGTCGTATACATATTTGGGTCATGTGTGACGCAGATAACTGCCGCGTAAAGACAGACAAATACATAAAGATAGTAGATATATTATTCACGAGTCAATGACTTATAAATTGACCAAGAATGACGCAAAAATTATCATTATTTACGGAGAAAATACAATTTCATTACATAACAGAATTGATATAGGCCGCACAAGAATCCGGTCTCGGCAAGTCGGTGTTTACACATTATCACTGACCTCTACATTGCACATTATACGGTGTATGTGTATAAACGTGTTTATTATTTACGTTAATTCAAATTCAAATTACTCTTACTATATATTATAACAATAAGTATCATTACAGGGGTAATTATATACATGTAATTGCATTAAAGCGCTTATAGATGATTAACAATCAATAATATTAGGCGCTATCATATTTGTGATATGCGCTATATAAAAAACTGTGTAGAACTACCGCTTAAATATAAATACATAAATTAACATAGTCGATATCTGATTCAAGAGTCAATATCCTTTAAATTGACCAAGATGACGCGGAAATTATCATTATATACGGAGAAAATATATGATTAATTATCATATGGACGCACAAACATCTTCGCGAGCAGCGAAAAAATAACATTGATACTCTTCCGACGATATAACAACGATTTCAGTATTACTACACAATTAACTAGCTATATTTCAGTCGTGATCGTTAGTTTACTGACTTCATTATGAGTATTACACGTAATCAGAAAGGATGTACGAGGGTGTTTCACAAAGCACTTGTCGTCACGACAAATGCCATTTCTATGACAAATTTCCATTTCTATGACAAATTTCCATTTCTATGACAAATTTGTCATCGATGACAAATATCCATTTCAGAAAGCTTTTAAAGGACTTGTCGTCACGACAAATTTGTCGTCACGACAAATTTGTCATAGTTATCTGTCATGGCCCCGTTGCAGAAAGAGTTACGATCGATCGTAAGTCCCAAAATTGATCGTAAATGGCCTTACTTACGACCAATCCAAGATTTACGATCAATCCTGTTGCAGAAAGAAGTTACGATCGATATTGACCGTAACTATTGGTCGTAAGTTTTAAAATTGATCGTAACTTTAACAGGTGATTTTTCTTTGGCGTAACTTACGATTAATTATTCACAAGGCACAAACATGGGCAAACATACCAACATACACACTCATTCAAGCACATAAATACAGATAAAACTCATCCTCATAAAACAGATAATCATACAGTGTTACACACTGATTCATAATTTCATACATACATGCATACAATACAGACTATACACATATATACATACATAAACACACACACACACAGACACACACAAACATCCAGTCAAACTTTTCTCAGAAGCCACTTTTCTATACCAGCAAACTAATTACAGTGGTAACTTTTCTTGTTACTCTGCAATGGTCATTATACAGTACTAAGGTTTTACTATATTAAATCGTAAAGGCCTGTATTGAAACAAAGGGTAATGCTTTACTTGACTGAGAATAAAAAAGGCCAACAAAGTGCATGTATTTTTATTCTTAAAATTTTTAATCCAAAAAGAGTACACAACACATGACTTTCGATTCATTCCATCAAATAGAATGTTATTATTTTGTAGTGAAATGAATACATTCTCTAGTGACTATGCCAGTCCTTTACTCCTTTTCCCCCAATTAATAATAATTGTGGCTACTTAAATGTAGCGCACGCATAGGCGTACCCAGAGGGGGGGGGGGGGGGGGGGGGGGTTTAGGGGGTTTAACCCCCCCCCCCCCCCCCTTTGACCGAAAATGACTGGTTTTTTTTTTCTTCAAATTTTAAATGGTCTCGAGACAAAATTTAAGCGGTCGAGTGGTCTTGGCCTCGAAAACTGCAAAAAAGCGTAGTCTCAGCTTCGAAAATGGTTGATCTCCGCATTGAAAATTGTCTACGACTTCCTGGCTACCCCCCCCCCCCCCCCCCCCACGGCGCTCCCGTTGCATCACCCCAGTCAGCTCAAAAAGTGCACATTGTCCACTTCCTGGGGACGATTCCAGCTATAGCAACCTCCAAGGTGCAGACATGGCTACGTAACTCCTTTCCATCCTTCCGGGTGACATACCTTGGGCTCGAATTTGGGACCTCACATTGGAAGGCACACGCTCTACCAATCTTGCCACACCGTCTTGCTCTGTCATCCTTCTCCAGCTTGGGCGGATCCCGTCTGTTGTCGTCTTCTATCTGCTAGCTAGCTCCGCAAATCCAGGCTGCTTGATGAGCTGAAATATAATACATAACATGAAAATAAAAAATAGAGTATACTTAGTCTTGTTACCTAAACCAACGCTCGAAATTAGCACAGGCCCGATGGCCCGGGGCCACCAAAAATTGCTGTCGGGCCAGTAAAAAACTCATAATTCCAATGTTTGCTGGCCCGATCGGGCCACCATGTGTTGAAACAATTGTGCACAATATTATGGTTCTTATTGCAAATTTGATACCTCACAGAAAATACTTGATTTGTGGTTTAAAAAGAGAGGAAAGAGAGGTCAATAATGAACAGTTTTGTGTGATTTTTTTTCTTCTGCCGACAGCTTAGAAAAGGCGCAAATTATTATAATTAGCATTATTTCTGCCCCGCCCCCCCCATCCGATCCCACATGTAAAATTTGTACAGCATGTTCCACTTGGGATAGGTAGAAGGATATCAAATTAATTCTGTTATCAGTTCAGTTTGTATATAAAACTTGAATAAATAATAGGAAATATCAAGAATAATATTTGCTATACTTGCGGAAATAAGTTAAGAGAAATGTTGTCCGATTTGTAAAAGTTTAATTTGTGTTTTTTTTCCATTCTGTTTATCCCCACACCCCCGTTTTGTGAATGGAGCTTTCCAATTCCAAATATGGAATGTAAAAACATGTAGTGAGTGTGCATGCAATTTACGTGAGCATAGAAAGTTTACGATCAATTCATCAATGTTTGACACCAAAATTTCAACAACAAAAACCCACAATTTGAAAATATTTAATTTATGTGAGGTTTATAAACAATAATCCATGGAAAAGCGAGGTTAAAAGTCTGAAATGTGAGAGGATATTTTAATAATCGATCAAATTTGGTTCGCATGTAAAATTCAACATAGCCTATGTTGTGTCTGCATTGTCTACGACTACGTCTTGTGTTGCCGCCGATGTTGTGACTGTGTCCGTAAGTTCACGAAGAATTTATAAATGTTTGACTAACAGTTTTACAAATATAGCACCACAATTTGAAAAATGTGTCATTCATGACAGGTTTCAAAACAATATTCTACGGAATTGTGAGATTAAAAGTCTGATATATAAGTACAAATTTCCATTATCAATCAAATTTGTTATGCATGTAAAACTCAATAAATCATGTTTGCCGTATTCGAAATCGGATACAGTAGATCGGTGACTTGTCAATGTTTGCAGCCGATGAATCGGCTTTTTGACTTACAATTATTAGCTTAAAACACCACAATTTAAAAACATGTTATTTGTCTGAGATTTTCACATGACATTTACACAGAATGTTGAGGTCAAATTTGTATAATAACAGTGAATTTTCCACTTTTCCACAGTTTTGAATGTGCTATGAATTTTCTCGTTTTTTTCTTTTGTTTTTCTTTATTTTCTTCGGGCCAGTAGATTTTGGTTTCGGGCCACCAAAATTGGAAAAATACTAATTTTACTGGCCCGACCGGGCCACCAGCAAAAAAAGTTAATTTCGAGCGTTGCCTAAACTATATTCAATGACACACAGTTTCATCATTCAGATTAATAATTTTGTTCCCACAGTCAATGTCTTGGACATACCTATCACCTTGAAATGTCACAGTACAAGCTGTCACAGCTCTAGATAAAAATAATACTAATTAAAACCATTTGTTTTGGTCACATCACAGGCTATCCAATCCATGCTCACCTGCAAACTGGAATGTTCAAGAGATAAGTAATCAATTACATTTTATAAACCAGCATTCTATTTTAAACGAGCCCAAAGAGACGAATTAAGTCATGTACATGTTAGCCCGTTGACTTTGTAAAGAATGCCATACTAATAAAACATTTTAATTTTGAGCAACAAAATCATTTTTTAAATTATCTTTTAGCAAGTGACCTACTTAACCCATAATTATTTCATGCTAACTGAACTACAAACTAACGTCATAAGTATCAAAGAAAAATAAAAGCTTCAATATTTGTTTAAAAAAGCATTTTGTGTAAGATCGTCAAGTTCTCACCTATCCCATTGCTGTGGCTTGGCCTGGGGGCAACACCAGTGGCTCGACAGCTTACTCCAAGGCAAATGGCTCCAGCATGTCCTCCTCTCTCTTTCGCTTTCCTCCTTTCATCAGCCTGTCCATTCTGGTGATTTCTTCTGTGATTATTCTGCCTCTCTCCCACTTGTTGTTATGACTATATGGCTGTATACCACTGTGGAATTGTACAGTAAAAGAGTGCAAATTACCACATAAATTTGAACACATGACTGAGACTGCATCAGTGCATGGACTCACAGGAGCTAGGAGGCTAATTTTGTAATTTGGTCCTCCATAATATTTAATGTTATACGATATTACCTGCCAGTAAATTCTCATGCATTGAGAACATACACATTTTGGCGCTAATGTGGTTGCGTACCCTTTGTTTTTTCTTTCTTTTCCAACGCCTTATTTGTCTTTAAACTCAACTAAATTAGTTTTACTCACTGCGCTTTGTCCTTATCCCTCAATGGTGTGTTGTAATATTTTGGTCAACATTTATTTTAAGCCCTTTTTTGGCAACTTTAATCGATGGCTTTGAAAGCGTCGCGGCACCAGCTTCGCGGTCGCAAAAATCGAAATAGCAGGACTTCACGGGCGCAGGAGTAGTACTCTCTCCACGTTCATGTCACCGGTAGCTAACGGCATAGCTGCTCGCGAAGTCCCGCTATTTCAATTTTTGCGACCGCAAAGCTAGTGCCGTTGCGGCAAAAACCCATTGATTAAAGTCGCCCAAAAGAGGGCTTAAATGTTGACCAAAATATTACAACAGACCATCGAGGGATAAGGTCAAAGTGCAGTGAGTAATATAATATAATACAAACTAATTTAGTTGAGTTTAAAGACGAATGAAGCGTTGGAAAAAACCCAAAAAAGGAGTACGAAACCACATAAGCGCCCAAATTTCATCTTTGCATTGCCCTTGATGGCCATGGCATGTATACCTTTTTTAAAATTTTGTATTTCAGTTTTGCTTTAAAAGTTTAACTTATTTTTTACACATATTCATAAGACAATTTGTCATACATGTATTTGGCAAATATTTGAAAGATAGACCATATATCAAATACAACATCTACAAATAATTAATTAAAACAGGTTTCATAGATGTCTCTGATGTTCAGGTACAATTTTTCCTATTCCCATATAAAAATGAGTTCACAAATCACAGAAACAGTTTCGAGTTTGGAAATGGTATATGGATACTATGTACTAACATGGATTTCAACACATGGGGTAACATTGTAATAATATACGTTGCGAATCTGCATTCGAGATACCATTATGCTAGCATAATGACGATTCTATACAAAATGAGCAACAGTTAAGATCATTACATAGCAACATAATAAGGTAAGTTTACACTACATATCAATGCCGATTAATTTATCTTTGTAAAAGGTGTAAAATGTGTACTTACCGCTCACCACTCGAAGCAGGCTAGGACTGGATAGATTTGTCTGCCGCGTCTCATATCATAATAACAAGCCAAATTCCGCGGGAAATACGCTGAATTTCGCGGTAATGGGTCGTTGTCTTTATCCCAGCCGTGTTGAATTATGTTTTAAATGGCATTTTCTAAAGAAATCGAGCGCAAGTCAAATGCACTTACGGTTGAATTTAAACCTCCTTTCTGCAACGGACATTTGAAATTGATATAAACTAACGACTCAATAAATCGACTGTAAAGTTACGACCGATATTCTTTCTGCAACGGGGCCATAGCCCTATACCCTACGACAAATCCAAAAAAGCTATGACATCTGAAAATGGCTGCACACATGATGTTGTTAGTGAGCAGGATCGGTCAAGAAATACAACAAAAAAACTATGGCTCTTTGGAAATAGGCATCTAATTTTCTCTAAATATAGGTTGATCTCAAACCTATGTTATGTAGAATACATTGATACACAACATATCATGATTTTGGGAATGGAAAAGTGTGCATATGAAGAAAATATTTTATCAGAGTTCGTTGCAAATTTGAGTTCACCATATACCTTCCAAGAGCCAGTTTCATTGTATCTTGCCAGATAATGCTCTAATTTTTAGAGATTTTTCCTCCTAATCTCTTAGAGCTTATGAAAGCAATGTTTTGCTTGGGTTTCATTGTCCTATAACTATTCATTTGAGGTAGGCTGACAATTATAGTATACAAGACGATTCTTTATCCTCTTTGATGTGGTCAGCTTTTAGTGAGGCCAAATATCGGGGAAATGTGGTGTGTGATAGGTTGTATGTGTTGTTGATGCAAACGGGTGCGGTTCGTTATTCCGAAGGTTCGTTATTCCGAAGGTTCGTTATTCCGAACACGTAAATTTCCTATACCTGAGTGTTCGTTAATCCGAAAATGAAATAGGGTTCGTTAATCCGAACATTTGTTGCATTATTCCGAAGGTTCGTTATTCCGAAGGTTCGTTATTCCTAAAATGAAATTGGGTTCGTTATTCCGAAGGTTCGTTATTCCGAAGGTCCGTTATTCCGAGGGTTCGTTATTCCGAAGGTTCGCTATTCCTAATATGAAATCGGGTTCGTTAATCCGAAAATGAATTTGGGTTTGTTATAATGCTATAATTTCATATAAAGAGATAAAATAAACTTAAATGTTTGATTGGAGGGAAAGGGGGAGGGGTATGCTTAATGCAGGCTGTAAATTAAATAAACAAAACACAAACTATAGTATTATATTTAATTTTCGGAATAACGAACCCGATTTTATTTTCGGATCAACGAACCTTCGGAATAACGAACCTTCGGAATAACGAACCTTCGGAATAACGAACCCGATTTTATTTTCGGATCAACGAACCTTCGGAATAACGAACCTTCAGAATAACGAACCTTCGGAATAACGAACCTTCGGAATAACGAACCTTCGGAATAACGAACCTTCGGAATAACTGAACCTTCGGAATAACGAACCTTCGGAATAACGGACTGTAACCGATGCAAACACATACGGTGGTCACCAGCACCCAATACAAGGTTCACTAATAGAAATAATACAGTACAACGATTGAATAAAAGGAATGTCCGCACAAGTGATATAGAATTTGGTTGACGTCATTATTAAAGTGTATAAAACAAATGTCCAAAAGATGTATTGCACGTGAATAATTAAAGTCCATGGTAATTAATTTGAGCATTCAGTTGGCCTGAATGAAATGCGTGTCCGCGGAAGAGATGAGAACGAGAGTTCGATGATGATGAAGGTGATGAACGCGAAGACGCGTGAAGAGAAGGCCGATATATCATTTCAGTCCCATGGATGAACCAGCACACACGATGTGGAGCGAAGGCGTGGCGATGACTCCGACGTGTGCCGTGGAGAGATGAGCGAGGCCTGGAAGTCTGAAGGTGTGGTGCTTACACGTGTCCATGTAGACAAAAACGAAAATGGCGATCAAAAGAATTGTAGGAAGTTTTGCATGCAGAAAAGTGTCATCTCTGCGAGAGGAGAAAGATTTATAAAAGGTCCGAATAGCTCGGTGGATGAAGAGGTTGATGAAAAGGTGATGGCTTAACGCCCCATGTTGGTCGGCGGACTCTCCCCTATTATAGGTGTGTGAGTGAGGCATGGATTGTAGCCCCGTTTACAATCCATGGTTGTCGATGCCCATGTGAGTCAGATGGTAACTGCACATGGTGATGTCAAAGAGGAGGTAGAAGGCAAAGGTGTTCTTTGGATGAGCGGTAGAAAGAGAGTAGTGATGTTTTGCCAAAAGTCAATGTTCCTGACATGAAGAGAGCTTGGAACAAAGAGACAGTTATCTGGGCGAAAGTAAACGCTAGGCCAGAGTAAGGTAGTGGTTCCAAGTTGTTTTGTTAACATCGGTCTAGCTTTTACCAAGCTGGTATCGATGGTTTGTTGTACATGTATGGCTAGTCTGATGTTCAGACTGTGAAGCGCGTCCCTATAAGCTCATCCCATCCAGTTATGTCCTGAGGTTGCACAGCAGTGGCCAGTATCTGCAGATGAAGAAAAAATAAACAAAATAGTGCCCATTAAATGCAATCAGCAGACAAAGGAAAGAGCGAGCTCAACATTTTGCATGTTAACTATGCAATTCATAAAGATATCACCCTGCCGCTTTATTAATTTTAGTCTAGCATATCTTGGAAGACTGTATGGAATGATCAAGTAAACTGCTAATGACCTTGGATATTATCCAAGAAATTGCTCATTATCATAATCTCCTACAGTTCACAATATTTTTTTCATAGAATAAATTATGAAAAATTACTTTAAACACTGTAATTAAATATAGGCAAATAATTTGTGGACACTTGTCAATGATTGGTTTAACTAAAAATAATTATTATTAAACAAAATAACAAACAAGCTACAAAATAAAAAATTTAA
>JBAMJV010010539.1:0-22500 GCA_037951105.1 Echinarachnius parma | reverse complement strand
CGACTTGGAGAGAAGTCGAGGTGGTGCAGAAATCACGTATTTTGATTTGGAATGGAGCGAAAAATTGTCATTTTTATCTAGCGCCAAGTTACACTTTACATCACATAACAATTAACATTGTGTATTAGGCCCCACCACTGCATGCTATACCATTATAACATATAAACCTAACCCTTATTTAGTGGCTATACTCGTGGCATATCAATTTATAATAATATTAAAATGATTAATTATTAGCATAATTTAGGCTGGCGTTCTGCAAACTCACGACAGCGACACAAAGGTCAAAGTCTTTGACAAGGGCAAGGCTTGTAATTGTAGACCAGAGACAGTCTACCATATCATGGCTGCAAGTTATGACAAAGAAAGGTGTTAAATTTTAGAGTTTAGTCTTACTCGAGTAAGATCAAGGGCAAGGACAAGGTCAAGGAGTGAAGGAGGTTTAATGTTATTTCGCGTTTATAGCCAGGGAGACGGGGTTTTGGACATAGTAGCCACCGCAGAGTTTCGGCGGGGTGCGATCTCGATAACCGCTCTAGTGCAATTCACGCAATAATTCTCGTGAAACAAATCGAAGGGTTTCATTGAAATATAACAATTTTCTACATAGTTTGTCAACAAATAATATGTAAGGTTGATAACAATGACATATAATAGCTGAATAACATAGCATGCAAACTCACAATCACACATTAAACACAAAATAAGATAAAAACTTACGGCCATCATTTGGTTCTTGCAGGCTTCTTGCTGTATTGGCAGATTTCAGGCTCGTCCATAATTAGATTAAAACAATTATTTTCGATGACAAGTTGTCATGAGCTTCGTGAAACGCATTTTTATGGACGATGACAACTTGTCATGATGACAATTGAAATTTGTCATGATGACAAATTTGTCATGATGACAAATAATTTCTTTGTGAAACACCCTCCGGATGCGATGTATGGTACACTTACGTACACATAATATGGTCCACATAATGCACCTGGAACATTTCCGGGCCTACTATAGGTCCATGCATTGCATAATACACACATTCCTAACTGTCGCGCCCGGTCCGCATAATGCACGTATAGAACATTTCCGGTCCCTGAAAGTACGGTCTAAATTGTGCCCGCGACCGGTCCCTGAAATTCACCCTTGGTGCGTATGTGTGTGCATGTGTGTGTTTGTACGTGTGTGTGTGCAAAGTACAATTACAGGTTGATTTTTTGAATAAGTTGGATAAAAGTATTTGTGAAGTTTTTGATAAGGATTATTCAGTAATATTAGGAGGATATTTTAACACTGTAATTGAAGGGGGCATGGATTATGAAGGGCAAATCATAGTATTAAAATCTAGGTTCATTGAGGTTTATATCATGTAGTTTAGAAAAATTTGTAAATAAGTGTGAAATTTTGGTATCAATAACACCGGATCATTCGGGTATTAAATTGCAATTTCAGTATTTAGTGGATAAGTTTGTTTTTGGAAAATCGTACTGGAAATTTAATAATAGTTTATGTATGGATAAATATTTTGTTGAGGGGATGCATGATATAATATTTGAATTGAAAAATAAATGGTGACCTAGGATATCGAATGAATTAGTATTTTGGGATTTTTTGAAAATGAAAATGAGGGAATACGCCATGAAATTTTCACGTGAAAAGGCGAAATTACGGAAACTTGAAATAGAGACGTTAGAGACTGAAATTAAGGATTTAGCAAATCAGTTAGTCGAAGGGGCATCTAGGTTTGATATTGATAGTATTAAATTGAAAAAAGATAAGTTGAATAAATTGTATGATTTTTCTCGACAGGGCATTAAAGTTCGTTCTAGAGCAGCTTGGTTTGAAGAAGGGGAGAATAATATTCAGTACTTTGAACAATTGTTAAAAGTAAATAAGAGGAAACGTGTTATTCGAGAAGTGTATAAGGAAAATGGAGATATCACTAGGGATAAAAATGACATTGTAAAAGAGATAAAGAAATTTTATGAAAAATTATATTCTTTGAGGAATAATAGTGGTCAAAATAATGGTTTATTTTTTGATGATATTTTAAAGTTAAGTGAAGAGAATAAAGAATTATGTGAAGGTAAAATGACGAAAGATGAGTGTTTTAAGATTTTGAAAGAAATGAAATGGAATAAATCCCCTGGAAATGATTTTTTTTCCCCCCTCCACAGGGCATTTATTGGTATAAGTAAAACAAAATTAAACATAGCATGACGTTTACAAGCATATCATAATAACACAACAATAACAATAAATGAACCATAAATGAACCGTCGTATAGTTTCTTTGTATAAATATAACTAATTAAACAATATCAGAAAACATACTTCTCAAGGAAAACAATTTTTTATCAAAGTATTTACCATGACCTTTCAAACTAAATATATATTTTTCATTTTTATAATATGAAATTGAAGCTGATTTAAACTGAGAACATACAGGTATTTTATTCACTAGTTTACTTCGAAATATTATTTGCTTACTAACGAACAATAAACAGTTTATTGCTCTATTATTTAAACCTCTTAATCCAAACAATATATTTTCATTTGTAAAATGTATGTTACAACCAGCACTTATGTTAATCCATCTTTCTAATTTTGCCCATATAATGTTAACAAATTGACAATCACAGAATAAATGAGTAATTGTTTCAGTATGAGCATTACAAAAGGAACATAATTCAGTTTCAACCATGTTCAATTTAAACAATATGTCGTTTGTAAACAAAATTCTACGTAATATTGTAAATTGAAACCAACGTAAATTAACATCAGTAGAACAATTAAATGCTAGAGCACAATACTTCTGCCATATGGATTCATCAATGTTAACAAACCTTTTCCATTTGTATAGCTTTTACATTCTTCCCTTTTTTGTTGTAATAATAAAGCATATATATGCGAGCATCCTTTTCGAAATGATGGTTTCACGGTGGAATTTTATGAAACATTTTGGCCCATATTAGGAGATTTGTTGGTAGAAGTATTGAATGAAACATTTGTAAGGGGAGAATTGACGGTATCTCAAAAACAAGGGACTATAACACTGATAGAAAAAGAGGGAAAAGATGCGATGCATATTAAAAATTATAGACCCATTACGCTGTTAAATGTGGATTATAACATATTATCGAAGGTTTTAGCAACTAGGATTAAAAAAGTTTTAATTGAAATAATTCATTATGATCAGGTGGGATATATAAAAGACAGGAACATTGGGGAAGCGGTTCGATTAATAGAGGATATATTATTTTATTCTAAACATTCATTGGAGCAAGGACAGGGGTTTCTGGTTGCGGTAGATTTTGAAAAAGCTTTTGATTCTGTATTCCATCAATATTTATTGAAAGTGCTAAAATTGTTTGGTTTTGGTGATTCGTTTTGTTCTTGGGTGAAAATATTATATAATGGTATAAGTAGTTGTATTATGAATGGGGGTATTCTACTGGTTATTTTAATATAGAAAGGGGGGTCAGACAAGGTGATCCATTGTCGCCCTATTTGTGTTTGGTTGCAATAGAATTATTGGCACATGAAGTAAGGAGGGACAAAATAATTAAAGGGATACATTTTGGGGAACCTGAAATAGTATAGTTTTCAGATTCTCCAAAAAAATCCGGCGAAATTACATAATGAACCTCATGTTTAAGTGGCAATTCCCCGACAATCTTTCCCACATTCACTACCACCATCATCAAAAATGATATATCATCATCATTGTCATCATCGTGTGCGTGTGTTTGTGTGTGTGTGTGTGTGTGGGTGTGCCTGTGCGTGTGCGTGTGCATGTGTGTGTGTTTGTACGTGTGTGTGTGCAAAGTACAATTACAGGTTGATTTTTTGAATAAGTTGGATAAAAGTATTTGTGAAGTTTTTGATAAGGATTATTCAGTAATATTAGGAGGATATTGTAACACTGTAATTGAAGGGGGCATGGATTATGAAGGGCCAAACATAGTATTAAAATCTAGGTTCATTGAGGTTTATATCATGTAGTTTAGAAAAATTTGTAAATAAGTGTGAAATTTTGGTATCAATAACACCGGATCATTCGGGTATTAAATTGCAATTTCAGTATTTAGTGGATAAGTTTGTTTTTGGAAAATCGTACTGGAAATTTAATAATAGTTTATGTATGGATAAATATTTTGTTGAGGGGATGCATGATATAATATTTGAATTGAAAAATAAATGGGGACCTAGGATATCGAATGAATTAGTATTTTGGGATTTTTTGAAAATGAAAATGAGGGAATACGCCATGAAATTTTCACGTGAAAAGGCGAAATTACGGAAACTTGAAATAGAGACGTTAGAGACTGAAATTAAGGATTTAGCAAATCAGTTAGTCGAAGGGGCATCTAGGTTTGATATTGATAGTATTAAATTGAAAAAAGATAAGTTGAATAAATTGTATGATTTTTCTCGACAGGGCATTAAAGTTCGTTCTAGAGCAGCTTGGTTTGAAGAAGGGGAGAATAATATTCAGTACTTTGAAAAATTGTTAAAAGTAAATAAGAGGAAACGTGTTATTCGAGAAGTGTATAAGGAAAATGGAGATATCACTAGGGATAAAAATGACATTGTAAAAGAGATAAAGAAATTTTTCATGAAAAATTATATTCTTTGAGGAATAATAGTGGTCAAAATAATGGTTTATTTTTTGATGATATTTTAAAGTTAAGTGAAGAGAATAAAGAATTATGTGAAGGTAAAATGACGAAAGATGAGTGTTTTAAGATTTTGAAAGAAATGAAATGGAATAAATCCCCTGGAAATGATTTTTTTCCCCCCTCCACAGGGCATTTATTGGTATAAGTAAAACAAAATTAAACATAGCATGACGTTTACAAGCATATCATAATAACACAACAATAACAATAAATGAACCATAAATGAACCGTCGTATAGTTTCTTTGTATAAATATAACTAATTAAACAATATCAGAAAACATACTTCTCAAGGAAAACCATTTTTTATCAAAGTATTTACCATGACCTTTCAAACTAAATATATATTTTTCATTTTTATAATATGAAATTGAAGCTGATTTAAACTGAGAACATACAGGTATTTTATTCACTAGTTTACTTCGAAATATTATTTGCTTACTAACGAACAATAAACAGTTTATTGCTCTATTATTTAAACCTCTTAATCCAAACAATATATTTTCATTTGCAAAATGTATGTTACAACCAGCACTTATGTTAATCCATCTTTCTAATTTTGCCCATATAATTTTAACAAATTGACAATCACAGAATAAATGAGTAATTGTTTCAGTATGAGCATTACAAAAGGAACATAATTCAGTTTCAACCATGTTCAATTTAAACAATATGTCGTTTGTAAACAAAATTCTATGTAATATTGTAAATTGAAACCAACGTAAATTAACATCAGTAGAACAATTAAATGCTAGAGCACAATACTTCTGCCATATGGATTCATCAATGTTAACAAACCTTTTCCATTTGTATAGCTTTTACATTCTTCCCTTTTTTGTTGTAATAATAAAGCATATATATGCGAGCATCCTTTTCGAAATGATGGTTTCACGGTGGAATTTTATGAAACATTTTGGCCCATATTAGGAGATTTGTTGGTAGAAGTATTGAATGAAACATTTGTAAGGGGAGAATTGACCGGTATCTCAGAAAACAAGGGACTATAACACTGATAGAAAAAGAGGGAAAAGATGCGATGCATATTAAAAATTATAGACCCATTACGCTGTTAAATGTGGATTATAACATATTATCGAAGGTTTTAGCAACTAGGATTAAAAAAGTTTTAATTGAAATAATTCATTATGATCAGGTGGGATATATAAAAGAACAGGAACAATTGGGGAAGCGGTTCGATTAATAGAGGATATATTATTTTATTCTAAACATTCATTGGAGCAAGGACAGGGTTTCTGGTTGCGGTAGATTTTGAAAAAGCTTTTGATTCTGTATTCCATCAATATTTATTGAAAGTGCTAAAATTGTTTGGTTTGGTGATTCGTTTTGTTCTTGGGTGAAAATATTATATAATGGTATAAGTAGTTGTATTATGAATGGGGGTATTCTACTGGTTATTTTAATATAGAAAGGGGGGTCAGACAAGGTGATCCATTGTCGCCCTATTTGTATTTGGTACAATAGAATTATTGGGCACATGAAGTAAGGAGGGACAAAATAATTAAAGGGATACATTTTGGGGAACCTGAAATAGTATAGTTTTCAGATTCTCCAAAAAAATCCGGCGAAATTACTAATGAACCTCATGTTTAAGTGGCAATTCCCCGACAATCTTTCCCACATTCACTACCACCATCATCAAAAATGATATATCATCATCATTGTCATCATCGTGTGCGTGTGTTTGTGTGTGTGTGCTGTGTGTGGGTGTGCCTGTGCGTGTGCGTGTGCATGTGTGTGTGTTTGTACGTGTGTGTGTGCAAAGTACAATTACAGGTTGATTTTTTTGAATAAGTTGGATAAAAGTATTTGTGAAGTTTTTGATAAGGATTATTCAGTAATATTAGGAGGATATTTTAACACTGTAATTGAAGGGGGCATGGATTATGAAGGGCCAAACATAGTATTAAAATCTAGGTTCATTGAGGTTTATATCATGTAGTTTAGAGAAAAATTTGTAAATAAGTGTGAAATTTTGGTATCAATAACACCGGATCATTCGGGTATTAAATTGCAATTTCAGTATTTAGTGGATAAGTTTGTTTTTGGAAAATCGTACTGGAAATTTAATAATAGTTTATGTATGGATAAATATTTTGTTGAGGGGATGCATGATATAATATTTGAATTGAAAATAAATGGGGACCTAGGATATCGAATGAATTAGTATTTTGGATTTTTTGAAAATGAAAATGAGGGAATACGCCATGAAATTTTCACGTGAAAAGGCGAAATTACGGAAACTTGAAATAGAGACGTTAGAGACTGAAATTAAGGATTTAGCAAATCAGTTAGTCGAAGGGGCATCTAGGTTTGATATTGATAGTATTAAATTGAAAAAAGATAAGTTGAATAAATTGTATGATTTTTCTCGACAGGGCATTAAAGTTCGTTCTAGAGCAGCTTGGTTTGAAGAAGGGGAGAATAATATTCAGTACTTTGAACAATTGTTAAAAGTAAATAAGAGGAAACGTGTTATTCGAGAAGTGTATAAGGAAAATGGAGATATCACTAGGGAGAAAAATGACATTGTAAAAGAGATAAAGAAATTTTATGAAAAATTATATTCTTTGAGGAATAATAGTGGTCAAAATAATGGTTTATTTTTTGATGATATTTTAAAGTTAAGTGAAGAGAATAAAGAATTATGTGAAGGTAAAATGACGAAAGATGAGTGTTTTAAGATTTTGAAAGAAATGAAATGGAATAAATCCCCAGGAAATGATTTTGTTTTCCCCCCTCCACAGGGCATTTATTGGTATAAGTAAAACAAAATTAAACATAGCATGACGTTTACAAGCATATCATAATAACACAACAATAACAATAAATGAACCATAAATGAACCGTCGTATAGTTTCTTTGTATAAATATAACTAATTAAACAATATCAGAAAACATACTTCTCAAGGAAAACCATTTTTTATCAAAGTATTTACCATGACCTTTCAAACTAAATATATATTTTTCATTTTTATAATATGAAATTGAAGCTGATTTAAACTGAGAACATACAGGTATTTTATTCACTAGTTTACTTCGAAATATTATTTGCTTACTAACGAACAATAAACAGTTTATTGCTCTATTATTTAAACCTCTTAATCCAAACAATATATTTTCATTTGTAAAATGTATGTTACAACCAGCACTTATGTTAATCCATCTTTCTAATTTTGCCCATATAATTTTAACAAATTGACAATCACAGAATAAATGAGTAATTGTTTCAGTATGAGCATTACAAAAGGAACATAATTCAGTTTCAACCATGTTCAATTTAAACAATATGTCGTTTGTAAACAAAATTCTATGTAATATTGTAAATTGAAACCAACGTAAATTAACATCAGTAGAACAATTAAATGCTAGAGCACAATACTTCTGCCATATGGATTCATCAATGTTAACAAACCTTTTCCATTTGTATAGCTTTTACATTCTTCCCTTTTTTGTTGTAATAATAAAGCATATATATGCGAGCATCCTTTTCGAAATGATGGTTTCACGGTGGAATTTTATGAAACATTTTGGCCCATATTAGGAGATTTGTTGGTAGAAGTATTGAATGAAACATTTGTAAGGGGAGAATTGACGGTATCTCAAAAACAAGGGACTATAACACTGATAGAAAAAGAGGGAAAAGATGCGATGCATATTCAAAATTATAGACCCATTACGCTGTTAAATGTGGATTATAACATATTATCGAAGGTTTTAGCAACTAGGATTTAAAAAGTCTTAATTGAAATAATTCATTATGATCAGGTGGGATATATAAAAGACAGGAACATTGGGGAAGCGGTTCGATTAATAGAGGATATATTATTTTATTCTAAACATTCATTGGAGCAAGGACAGGGGTTTCTGGTTGCGGTAGATTTTGAAAAAGCTTTTGATTCTGTATTCCATCAATATTTATTGAAAGTGCTAAAATTGTTTGGTTTTGGTGATTCGTTTTGTTCTTGGGTGAAAATATTATATAATGGTATAAGTAGTTGTATTATGAATGGGGGTATTCTACTGGTTATTTTAATATAGAAAGGGGGGTCAGACAAGGTGATCCATTGTCGCCCTATTTGTGTTTGGTTGCAATAGAATTATTGGCACATGAAGTAAGGAGGGACAAAATAATTAAAGGGATACATTTTGGGGAACCTGAAATTAGACAAGTATTGTATGCAGATGATATGACAATTTTTTTGAAATATATGGACTCCATAAGAAGGTTGAAATATTTATTTGAAGAATTTGAAAAAGTAAGTGGCTTGAAAGTTAATAAGGAAAAGACACATTTTATGTATATGGGTGAGGAAACAGGGAAACCAGAGGCCCGTTTATTTGGAAAATTTGTTAAGGAAGTTAAAATTTTGGTTACAGTCCGTTATTCCGAAGGTTCGTTATTCCGAAGGTTCAGTTATTCCGAAGGTTCGTTATTCCGAAGGTTCGTTATTCCGAAGGTTCGTTGATCCGAAAATAAAATCGGGTTCGTTATTCCGAAGGTTCGTTATTCCGAAGGTTCGTTATTCCGAAGGTTCGTTGATCCGAAAATAAAATCGGGTTCGTTATTCCGAAAATTAAATCGGGCTTGTTATAATACTATAGTTTGTGTTTTGTTTATTTAATTTACAGCCTGCATTAAGCATGCCCCTCCCCCTTTCCCTCCCTTGGCCAGACCAATCAAACATTTAAGTTTATTTTTTCTCTTTATATGAAATTATAGCATTATAACAAACCCAAATTCATTTTCGGATTAACGAACCCGATTTCATTTTAGGAATAGCGAACCTTCGGAATAACGAACCTTCGAAATAACGGACCTTCGGAATAACGAACCTTCGGTATAACGAACCCGATTTCATTTTAGGAATAGCGAACCTTCGGAATAACGAACCTTTGGAATAATGCAACAAATGTTCGGATTAACGAACCCTATTTCATTTTCGGATTAACGAACACTCAGGTATAGGAAATTTGCGTGTTCGGAATAACGAACCTTCGGAATAACGAACCTTCGGAATAACGAACCTTCGGAATAACGAACCGCACCCAAAATTGTAAGTGTTAATTTTTCGGTCGATTTTAGATTAAAAGATGATTTAAATTATAAGGAAATTTAAAAAGCTTCTAGGTTGGTGGAAACAACGGGATTTGACTATCATGGGTAGAATTCATTTATTGAAAACGTATGCATTAACAAAGTTGAATTATGTTTCATCCCTCCTTGTTGTTCCCTTATGGGTTTATATAGAAGTGGAGAAAATATCGTTTGATTTTATATGGGGAGGGAAAGATCGTATAAAAAGAAAAATTATGTATCAAAATTATAATTAAGGGAGAAAGAAATTTGGGATGGAAGTTATTTTTTTACTATTGCTTAAGTTCAGTGGGAGGAAGGCTAATTTTTGTATCTGATTATGAAATGCAAAAGATGAAATTTATGTTGAAGATTCCACCTTATTATTTGGAAATGTTGAAAGCTTGGGAAGAGATTGATAATTTAAGGCATGTTAATGGTTGTATGAATCCAATTATTTTTAATAATATGAACATTATGTATTAAAGAAAGTAAGATGGTATTTGATAAAGAATTATTAGAAAGAGGGATTGTTATGTTGAATCATATTATGGATAATGGACATGTTAAACCCGTTGCATACTTTTTGAACCTTGGTATGGGAAGTGAGAATTTACTTACAATAATTGATATATATCATGCGATTCCGAGGGATTGGAAAATGATTCAGGTTTGATACAATTTTGTGAGGTAGACTTAATAAATTATAATATTAATTTATATATTTTTGATAAAAGTTTTAAGGATGTACCATCAAGAAAAATGTATGATTATTTTATTAAAGAATTGCAAAAGTCATATGATTTACAGATAAGAGACGGACAAAATGATTTTAATTTTATAGATAAAGAAATGTATGAATGTTTTTTTAGACCAAGAATAACATTAATGATTGGGAAACAGAGAGAGTTTCAATTTAAGTTACTGCATGGGGCAATTTATACTAAAAATCATTTATTTAGATTTGGATTTGTTGAAGATAACTTGTGTTCGTACTGTAAACGGGAAAGGGAAACATATTCGCATATATTTTTATTTTGTTTAAATGTAAAATTGATATGGCAAGCTTTGATACAACTTTTTGAGTTAGAGGAAATAAAGGACTTAAATTGGCGGGATATTTTTGTTGGATTGTCAGGTAATTCAAATAGAATAATATGTTGTAACACCATTATTTTTATGGTAAAATATATTTTATTTGTATTTAGAAAAGAGGGTGTTCTTCCAAATAGTGATAAAATTCAGAAACTGTTATTAGATTATATGTACCAGGAAAAGGGAATAGCAACTAAAATGGGGAAATTATGATTACATTTACACAAATGGGAAACGGTAAAATTAGAATAATATTGAAAGAATGAACTCTTCATACGCGCTGTTTTCTCCCGTGAGCTTGTAACATTTAAAAAGAATTGATTTAAGTATGTATTTTGTAAACATTATTTTTAAGAATGTGAGCAGATTTCCGGGGCAGGGGGGAGAGGGTAAGTGTGCAAAGGGGGTGGGGGAGGGGCGGTGGGAGGGGGCGGTGGGGAAGGGAGAAGTAGCATGTCTTACTTCTTTTTATCTATTGTTAAATCTCCATTGTGTTTAATTTTTGTGCATTACACTTGATTTGTACACTTGAGATGTAAACTTGTATTATTTAAAATGTTGTTCAATTGTAAATGTTATGTTAATTTGGAGAAATAAAAAAACATAACAAAGTGTGTGAGCATATAATATTATTGTTATACAGGAAAGGACTTGACAGAACACTTCTCTGTGAAATGTGATTATTTGGTATCATTCACCTGGTCCTGATGCTTCTTTCAGCCATGGTATGCTCTGTTCTATCTTGTAGCACAATCCAGCCAAGAATTAGGCATATTTGACTTGCAATTGGACATGAATTTGGACAGAATTTGGAATTATTACTTGTGAATTTGGTGTGTGCTTTGGAGCTGTGGTCCCAAACATTCACAATTGTGCAGCTTTTGCTATTTATTGCAGGCACATTGCACATTTTGATTGTGGTATTGAGAAACATTCCTAAGGATTAACATGCCAAATACAAGGAAAAAAACACCAAGCGCTGCCCCAAAGGCTGGAAGGTTTGTACGACCTAGAAGTGACCAGCAAGGCCACCCTTCCGCCCAGGTGCCACCTAGCCCATTCCAGATTAACGACGTTCTGGACCGTAAAATCCAGGCTCAGCAGGGGATGGGGGCAGCTGCAGGTCCAAATCAGGAGAAGGGTTTCTTTGTGAACTTCGACATTGAGGACCAGCTGGAGGGAGTTGACCAGGCGGAGAAAGGGAAGATGGGAGATATCATAATGCGGGCGGTTGAGGCAACTGTGAAGGCGGCTATTCCAGCTGTCGTCCAGGCCGTGAAGGAGGTGTGTTTTGCCGCAATGAAGGAGGTGCTAAACCCCGATCTCCTCTGCATGCAGTACAAAGCAGACGAGATCGAGCAATATACGAGGAGGGAGAATCTTCGTATTAGCGGGCTTCCTGAGGCTGATGGGGACAAGACGGAGGACCAGCTGATCGCAAAGGTCTGCGATGTAGCTGAGAAGGCAGGAGTGGATGTGTCGGAGCGAGATGTTTCAACATGCCACCGTCTGGGGAAGAGAGGAGAGGGCAAGGTTCGGCAAACCATTGTGCGTTTTGCTGTTCGGAGGAGGAGAGATGCCCTCTACAGTTCCCGTTTCCAATTGAAAGGAAAGGAGGGATGTAGAAACATCTACATCAACGAAGATTTGACCCCTATGAGGTATTCTGTCCTCATGCGTGCGAAAGGATCCCCTCTCGTGAAGGGTGTGTCTACCAGGAATGGGAACGTCATCTGCAAAATGACTAACGACGAGATCAAGACCATCACTTCTCCAGATGGCTTGTTCGATGTTGGCATTGACAACATCGACTACGAAAAGTTCAAACTGCATTTCCTTGCCTAATTCTCTTTTCCACAACTTGTACAGATCTTTAAATAATATTCGATGATGATTAATATCGATTATGATGAGAATAATATTGATCTACAAGCACATAGTTTAACCTCAACCGATTTTGATAATACCATGCAGCTCACTTGTTCTACCTCTCTTAGTATTACTCATGTGAACATTAGATCCCTTAATAAGAATATTGGAGAATTGAGTTTCCTGTATGAACATAGTTTGAGTTATAAATTTGATGTGATTGCCCTATCTGAAGTATTGAGTGTTCCTAATGTTCGTACTGTTAATTTAAAAGATTAAAAGATGTACTCGAGGTTAACTGCCGAGAGGCTGATTTAAGGGGTGGTGGAGTTGGTGCATACCTCAATATCATGTTAAAATATATAAGATTAGATTATACTGTCTTGCATGCTGAAAGCCTCTGGTTGGAGATAATTGGAAATGATAATAACATTGTTATGGGTGTAATTTACCGTAAACCAAATACTGACATTTGTCAATTTCAAAATAGTTTATTAGGCATCTTGGAGAGGTTAAATGTTGGAAGGTCAAATATAGTTTTAATAGGTGATTTTAATATAGATTTATTACGTAGAAATGTTAATATGAGGACAGATGATTATTTGAGCACAATAGAGGGTACTGGGGGGTGTTTCACTAAGAGTCGCACTTACGAGTCGCACTTAGCGGCAAAATCGCTAAGATCAACTTAGGCTAAGAGCGACTTGAACGGGAAAGTTACGTGCGTCTCACAAAGTCGCTCTTAGGCTAAGTGCGACTCAAAATATTTTAATCTTCTAGTACGAGCCTGAATCATGAATATGCATGAGTAAGTAATTAGCATAATGCTATAAACACGAACAATTTTCTCTTCGCCGATCTCGTGTCGTCTGCGTTCGCCTGTGCAACAAATTACTCGGTAAGTTCTCGTAATAAATGTATGTTTTCCTGAAGTAAATAATTTCATATCTCCTTCCAACTGTCTTATTTGTGCTGCTTTGAAGCATTACTCTTCGAGTCAGATTGCATGTTTTCTTAATGTGAAAGTTATAGGCAACTATAACGTCATTTCAAAAACATGTTAACGTCCTAGTTCGTTGTCTAGTCCCACATGTAGATATATATGTGTGTTGGCTACTTAGTACTTGCTTGACTTTGACAAATGACAGTTTGAACGAATATTACAATATCATTTAGCCAAATTGAAACGTCCGACCTATAGTGTATCGGACTATTGAAGTACACAATGTTGCATATAATGCAGGATTAATTCAGATGAATGTCTAGTACTAGAACTAGTACTTCGTATGTTGACTGAGTAATCGGAGTAGTGACTGAGCATGCTGAGCTGAGTGAGTGACGTGAGTGACTGAGAGTGAGACTGAGTGAAGCATGAAGTGAGTACTGTCCGAGTCTGATCGCTGACCGAGTTATAGTGTAAGACTAAGTAAGTGGAGCTCACAATCGCATGTACATTTTTTTTCATTTGCTGGTAAATAATACTAAATGAAATCATAAATGGAGGGAGGAATTGGCCGACAAATTTTTTGTTGCTGTTGTTGGATAGTGCAGTAGGCGGAAGAGGTGGATCTATGCACAACGCAGTATTGATTTCTTCTTCTTGCGTATGAGGCAGCACAGCTTCTATGCAACATCACGCAAGTTTTGCAGCCAGTGAACAGTGTCAGGGTCCAAGTTGTTTAAGTTTGGGTTTGGGTGGCCGGGTGGGCGAGGGGTTGGGCACTCTTCATTCAATGATGCCCATGGGAGGCAGTCTGCTCGGGTGCTCCACACGTGCAAGCCGGAGAAGGTCTGAGTCCCCAGCGGTGCATGCTGGCGTTAAATCTGCCGACCCCTGTGCATGCAGGGCCTGTTGAGGGTGACCCAATCCTTTCGGGGTAGATCCGCGCCTGGTGGTAGTTTTATGTTTTGGGTAACTGTGAATCGTGATTTATTGATTGTAACCTAGCTATGTGTGGTGGAGCTTGGATTTTTTTAACAATAATGATATGAATTGATTTATAAAAATAAAGTCTCAGACATGTTGACTTGTTGTAACCCCACATTTTAACCATATTGCTACACCTAAGAGTAAGACTAAGAGTTCTATATTGTGTTCTTTACTTTAGTATCCCTACGTCATTAGGGTTTTAATTATTTTTTAAGTACATTTTTTACCTTTCTACTTCTAGTTCTGACCTCTGCATGTACCTAGCTGACAACATGACAGACAGCGAGCCATGTTCAAGCTGCTCCTCCAAGCCGGCTAAGGCTAAGGCTAGAAGGTAAATAATGATCACCATGAAATTCAGTCTAGCCAAGGGCTAGGTGTAGACATATTGTTATTGTGTTGAATTTGATTTTGAAATAGGCTTCTTTTTTGTTTATCTTTGGAAGGATTTACAAGAAAATTGATTTGGTGTGCCTAAATTGACATATAATTGAACATTCATACATGGTCATGGTAAAGGTATAGGGAAATTAAATTTGACAAGACCGAGTTTATCATCTCAATGATCTTCACATTTTCGAAAGTTTATATTTTTGATCGATTTTAAATTTGCAATTAACTTACTTCCTGTTTGTTTTATGTTACATGTTAGTTTTCTTATATTTTGTGATATATTGTTTTGAATATGTGTATATATATCTGTATATATTTGTTATATTGTGCTAAATGTGATTTTCTTCAATACCCTACGACAGGGTGACATGAGAAATAAAACATTGAACAAACATTGAACAAACTGTAACCTGTTCATAATTTACATTGCAGATGTGTCCTTAATTCAGTTTTGTACAGATGTCATTTGGAAATAAAATCCACTTGTTTTTACATGATTTAAGGTACAGGGGGACAGCACTGCTCAAGGAAGGAGCTCCATCATTCAATATGTCTAAAGACAAGTTGAAAAGGAATGTGATTTTGGTGGAAAGCGAGAAATCAAGTTGCACTGACTCTGCATATATTTTTTTGTGGACTCCTTCATTTCAACTAGTTGTCTATTTTGTAAGGATCGCCATTGAATCCTTTCAGTAGATCTAGTACACTGATGCGGTCATATACTACTCGACCTGGGCGAGCTCGTTGTTATGTGGCCACTTGGACCATACCATTCATTAAGAGCATAGGGAATGCATTTTGTATTGTAATGCGCTACACAAATTTAATTTATTATTTTAATTATCATTATCATGAATATATTTCCTGTCACTTTTAAAGTTTGTAAATATTTCAAACATTTAAAATTAAAAATATACATCTGAAGGCTATGTTAGTAATGGATTCAAATCATTTAACCCTAATAGGGCCGGGGGGGGGGGGGGGGGGGGGCCATAATGGCCCCCCCCCCCCCCCCCCCCCCCCCTCCGCGATTTGTTTTATTGGTCCAAAACGCTGTACGATGACGCGCCGTGGCTTGGTGGCTTTTTTCTATCGGGTCTTGCGCACATTTAAAACAAAAAATCGGACCTACCGTTACAAAGTCACGTGACCTTTTGTCTATGCATGTCAGCCCGAAAATCGCTCAATTTCGTGATTGTGTACAAAACATATGGAAATATCAATTTTCGTAAAATGAGGTGTATCATTAGTTATTTGGTGTTGTTTACATGTTATATGTTGGTTTGGGGATTCAAAATAGTTAAATTATAGTTAGGAATAAAATAAACAAAAAAAACAATAAAAATACATTAGTTTAAAAAAACAAAGAAATACATAAGAAATTAAACAAAACAATAGAAAACATAAGGAAGAACCGGGCTCTAACAATTTGTTTTGTCGTATTATCATTACAAATGCTCTAATGAATATATGTAGTGAAAACCAGAGTTTAATTATGAAGAATATATGATGTATGGGTAAAAATATGAATTTCATGACTTATTTGCATAAATTACCATAAATATGCAAATTAATGCATTTTTCAACATTTTAAAAATTACCCATTCTATTCTATACACTTCACTTATCATGCGTGCAAAATTTTACGGCGATCGGCCGCTCCGCGGCCGAGATCTTAGGGGGGGGGGGGTGCATAATGGCCCCCCCCCCCCCCCCCCCCTCCCCGGCCTGCTGAAGACAGCCCGGCCCTTTTAGGGTTAACCCATGTACATAATTTCTTCTCTTTTATCTTGTAACACTAATTCTAGAATGTAAACTGTCATACAATGGTCAACCGAGATTTGATAGAATCTGTATTATTAAATTTACCAATTGTAACAATTCTAATTTTCCAAGATGGAGGAGCGCAAGCAACAGCGGAAGGAGGTATGAGGGAGAAAGATGAGGAGTGGAGGGGGGAGCCTGAGGGACTGGACAGAGGTCAGGAAGAAATGGCAATAGATGAAAACTTTGGTGTTGGTGTTGGCCTACAGGGCGAAGCAGAGACAGACAGGTAACATTTTAGTTATAAATTTATTCTTAGCTGTATTTTCTTTTAAATGATAATTTTTTTTTTTTTATTTGTTTCAAAATAGTCTAATAAGCAGTTTTGGTATTACATTTTTTTTTTTATAAAGGTTCCCCGGCCAGTAGACAATCAAGTTTTACAAAGCTCTATAAGAGCATTTGAAAGGGAATGATGTTTATTTCAATGAACTTTCAAATGGAATTAAAATTAACTAACTGTACCTTTAAGTAAAACAAAAATAAACAACTTGATTTCCCCTCTTTGTTCTCTGAAGTAATGTAAGTTTGTGCCAGGAATAATACGTTTAAATGAAGTATTCTTTTTTAACAAACTTCAGACAGGTTTCAATTTAACACAAATATAGACAATATAATATAATTGTTGTGTTTTCTTTTTCTTTTTACAGGACAGCCAGTCGACCCATGCGAGTGAAAAGGAGACGGTGGATTCGTTGGCAGCAGTGATCCAGGAAGCTGGTGTGGAGGCAGTGGCGTAGCTACGGGGGGGGGGGGGGGCACGGGGGGGCCTGTGCCCCCCCAATAATTTTGAAAAAACAATAGAAAACATAAGGAGCCATTTTTTGAAAAAACAAAGAAATACATAAGGTGTGCCCCCCCCAATAATTTTGCGTGCCCCCCCAATCAGTCCGACCACGCTACGCCACTGTGTGGAGGCATGTCCCAGTGGAGGGGTGAGAGCCAGCAAATTTGTTGTACCTCCACACCAGCTTTCTGGGCACCAACCCATTCTGGAGAAAATATCCAAAATCGGTTCAGAAACGGCTGAAATATTCATAAACGTAACCATTTGTAATAAATGTGTGGACCCACAATTATTCCATAATTTTGAATCAACCGTTAACATTTTTGTTTAAATGCTTCCTCTTTTCAAAAACTTTCAAAAGAAGTTTTGTAATAGTTGTTGATTATCTCTCTCTGATATCAAACCATCACATGCACAATATTTTATCTAAAATGGTTGAAACCAATAAGTTTTTAAGCACCTTCTTGAATTTGAACGGCTCTTTTTGAATGATAGCAGGCTTTTTACTTCGCCGTCGTTTGTAATTTTGTATTCCTTTTGTGCATGGTGGAGTTAATAACTATTAGTTTGTAATGTAATGGTGCAGGTTTTGTTTACGAACTTTCAGTTTTACCAAACTGTACTCTCTTTACCAGAACTCAACTATCCCTTTAAACATTGGCCACAATTCTCATCAGTGGCACAACTTTAGTCAGTGCTAAAATGATAGAAATTACCAGTAACCAGTTAAAATGTTTCACACCTGTTGAATTTCACTAGCCCATGCATGGTCATCTTGGGCCACTAGATATGTTCTCATTATTTCTTTCCATTATCCAATCTATCCATCTAGTTCTGCTCAAACATCCAGATGAGGGGCCGCTTGACATTCCAGTCATAGTATAACCAATCATCAGTGATATACTATCCTGGGTGAACCCGGACATAAAATTACTAGTGACAGGTTTTTACTATGACTAGAATGTCAACTTACACTTTGTCTGGATGATTATGAAAAGGGATTTGCACCTATAATTAATATAAAAGGCTAGTCAAATTTTACAAGACAGTTTTTAAATAACAGTTATTGTTAATTTCTGTATAAATTCTATATGATGATAATTATAATATGTGTGTGGAATAATACAACATATCCACAGCCTTTTTAGCTCTGTCGGCCAACGCCTTGGTTTTGGTCTCCTGCTACTTTTGATCACTTCCTGCCAGTCCCTCTGGCAATCCCTGCAGCTCTCATCACCATGCATTCCAGAGTTCTCACACTCTTTTTGCTTGCGCTCCTCCATGTCAATTCAAGGTATTTCAATTGTGATTTAAGATTGATGGGTGCAATCCAATATCCTGTTATTACACTAATTTAAATGCATTTGATGTCTTTGATTAATGTACTTATTCATGAAATATTATATTGTGAATTAAAGTATTTAAAAGAATATATGTAAATAATTTATTTAAATAAATCATTGCCTCTATGAGAACTAGAGGACAGCTTAAAACACAATGTATGTATTGTATTATTGTCCTTGTCATGCAGTGCTTGTATCTGTACATCAGAGTAAACAGCTTATGTAGCAGTCACACCGCCAAACCAAAACCAGACCGAACTTCCACTTTATCGGGCACCGACAAGACGACAAGAGCCCAACGGGGGTTAGCAGTCACAACAAAAGAGACCGACAATTCCGATACCCCACTCCGACACCAAACCGCTAGCACCCCGAATGTCCCCGAAACGTCCCAGAATTATTTGGTCTCGTGTCTGTTTGGATTCGGTTCGGCGGTGTGACTGCAACATTTCCACTTTGGTACAGTGAAACCTCATTATATGGAGCACCTTGGTGCAATTGAATTTACCCTGTTTTATCAGATTTCTTGTTTTATCAGGGCTGAAAAAAAAAAAAAATACATAAAACCTTGACCTGTACTGTGACATTACCTCACTATATTAGGTAACTCATACATGATCTCATTATAAAGAGGTTTCACTGTAATAGTTAGTGTCTGTAATTAAAATGTAGTTTGAAACAAATATTTTGTTTAATAAGTGAATATTACAAACTTGAAAATTACATAGAGACTCAGATGGTAGAATTGATTAATTTGATATATTTATATTCACAATTTATTTACAATTCATTCATGTAACATACACATTTGTGCATTACATGCATTACATTACATGCATTACATGCATTACATACATTACATGCATTACATGCATTACATGCATATAAATGGCTCCAAGTTGGACTTAGCAGGATCTAAGTTGGACTTAGCAGTACACACATTACTTCTATGGTACTTACGCATGATCTGGACCATGCGTAACTTTACGCATGACTCGAGGCAGTTACGCATGACTCATGCCTTTGTAAGATGCACTTAGAGTCACACTTAGTTACGCAGGACTTAGGGACTTACGCATGACTTTACGCATGACTTTACGCATGACTTAAGCTTAGTGAAACACCCCCCTGGAATACAACATATAATTACAATGCCGACAAGAGTGACAGATCAGTCTTCATCTCTTATTGATCATGTTTATACTAATGTAAGTAATTGTGTAATTCATTCAGGCGTTATAGAAACTGACGTGTCTGATCATTTTCCTATATTTGCGGTATTTCAACATCACCCTATTGTGAATAAGGATGTTTCTTTGAGGAAAATTGCTCGCACGTACAAGCAGTTTAATGTTCATTTGTTTTGTGATGATCTCGCAAGCATTAATTGGGATTGTGTATGTAGATGCAAAGATGTTAATATGGCTTACTCTGTATTTTATGATTTGTTTGTAAAGGTGTGTGATAAACATGCTCCAAATAGTGTGCATACTAGTGTACAGACGAGACATACTCCAAAAAAGCCATGGATAACTAAAGCAGTTCTTAAGTCTATTAAGAAAAAACACAGTTTATATAATAAATATAAAGCATCAAATTTTAATGTAGAATATAAGAAATATAGAAATACATTAACAACGGTATTGAGGAATGCTAAACGAATGTATTACAGTAAGTTATTTGATGAAAATAACCATGATACAGGTAAAACATGGAAAACAATAAACGAGTTGATTAGTGGAGGAGGAAAGTCTAAAAATACTGAAATAGACGAGTTAGTTTTACCGTCTGATCGTATTGGTGGAGATGCTAGAGTTGTGTCCTCTGAGGGAGACATAGCCGAGGAGCTAAATAATTATTTTGTCACTATTGGGTCAAACTTAGCAAGGAAAATTCCAAACGTATGTTATACAGTAGTTATAAGGAGTACTTAGGGAGAAGGAATGACAAATCGTTGTTTTGGAAACCCGTTACAGAAAGGGAAGTTTTGGATTATTTGTGTGCTCTAGACAGTAAGAAAACTCATGGATATGATAATTTACCAGTAAGACTGATAAAGGATGCAGCTAATTTTATTGTTGTACCATTGACTTACATCTTCAATTTGTCACTAGAAAAGGGTACTTTTCCTGATTGTCTTAAGGTAGCTAAGGTGACACCTATTTATAAAAAAGGGGCAAAGGCGGAACCAGGAAATTATAGACCTATCTCAGTTTTGCCTGTTGTTGGACAAATATTTGAGAGAATTGTAAATGTTCGTTTAATGGATTTTTTAGAGACTAGTGATATTTTGTATAAACATCAGTATGGATTTCGTAAGAAATATAGTACTAAACTATCTTTGATTAATCTTATTAATACACTTATGAGATCAATGGATGAAAGTAAAGTTACTCTTGGTATATTTAATGGCACATTATGGTATTCGTGGTGTTGCGTTACAATGGTTTGTTAATTATCTGTTGAATCGCTCTCAGGCGTTATGCTATAAGGAGGCAACATCTGCCAGGAAGAATGTAACGTGCGGTGTACCACAGGGGTCAGTTCTTGGTCCTACATTGTTTTTGATTTATATTAATGATTTACCTCGTTCTACTAACTATTTTAGTTTTAGATTGTTTGCTGACGATTCAAATATTTTCCATACTTATGATGCGAGTCGAACGGAAATTGATATAAATTAAGTTAATGAGCAGTTAAACGAAGTTCAAAAATGGTGTAACGCTAATAAGCTCACTATTAATTTAAAGAAAACTAATTATATGTTTATTAAAAGTAAACGGCAGAGCGTTAATATAAATGGTGTCCTTAGATTATCCGATTCAGATATAAGTGAAGTGAGTGTGGCATCTTTTGTAGGAGTTCAAATTGATAGCACCTTGACTTGGAAACACCATATTGAATGTGTAAATAAGAGTGTCCGGAGAAAGGTGGGCTTGCTCTTTAAGCTAAGATATTTTGTGCATCAGTATATTCTTGTGCTCTTATATAAATGTTGTATACAACCCCACATACTGTATGGAATAGAGGTGTGGGGCAGTAGCTATAAATCTCACTTGAATTGTATTTATTTATCGCAAAAGATGGCTGTGCGAGCGATTACATTCTCATTATTTAGAACATCCTCAACACCACTGTTTCAAAACTTGAGGATACTAGACATACAATGTGTACCTCATTAATTATAATGATTATTTTATAGTGAAGTTATTTTATACTGTCATTTGTATTATAGTTCATACTATAGAATAGAGAGGACCGATCTTGACTAGCACTTGTGCTAACTTTCGGTTCTCCTTTAGCAACAACTTGATTTTTGACCTAATGCATTTTAGGTAGATACACGTCTGACATTGTTATTTTTTACTTTAATTGTCTTGTTAAGTACTTTAATTTTGTCTTACATGTATTTGATGATGATGATGTATTTTTGTTGTTGTTAATAAAACTTCAAACTTCAAAAACATAAACCATATATGCTACAGTAT
>JBAMJV010010538.1:0-102037 GCA_037951105.1 Echinarachnius parma | reverse complement strand
TATAAACATTCAGTAGTTTGTATTCTTTCAAAACATGACGAAGATCCATAGAACCCCCCCCCCCCCCCCCCCCCACATGAAGAAAAAAAAAACATTCTGACCCCAACACTTGTGACATGCTTTCTTCACGACTCTATTTACAGTAACTGTGACAGGGTAATTGAGTTTGACTGTGCTGGTATGCACATACACACCTACATACACACAAACATACAGAGACATACTCATACAAGCACTCATTACACATACACACACACACAAACGTAAATAGGATCATAAAAGTAAATGCAAACCATCAAGAATGACATCCTAAATCTATAAGCCTTAGGATGGTTGATTCACCAACCCACAGTTTTTGCCATTTCTACGCACTTAACTATCTAGGTTAAATGCAAAATGGGGGGGGGGGGGGGGGGGGGGGAGAAGAAGAGAACAACAAAATACGGACAAAAGTGGACACAAATTATTCAAACTTCTCTTTTTCCTTAAAAAAAAGAAGAAGCTTCATCAACTCTCCACCAGAGTGGTATCTCGCCATAAAGGCAATCACCGTATCATTTCTTGATTCCCAAAATCTCTAAATTGTAAAAGCCCCGGTAGGAGGCTGGAACCCATTTAAATCAGGGGGGAGAGAAAGTTAAGTGCATTCAGTATTAGCGTCATCTTCAGCTTCGTCGTCCGTCGGCAAAGAAGGTAATATCTGAACAAGAAATGGACGGAGAAATGGCAGTCAGTTGGCGCGGGGGAGAGGGACATACAACTTACATACACATACATGTAGAGCTGTCTGAAGTACCACTGTGCAGTGGTGTGGCCAGTAATTTATAAAGGAGGGGGAGGGGGGCTACAACATGAAATCAAATTAAATTCCTTTAAATATATTGCAATAGTGCTCATAAGATGAAATAAATGAGCCGGTGTACTTTGGTGTTGTCCATGTGACTCTGCATTTCAATTTAAAGATACTTTATGTATTTCAATTTAGACAAAGATACAAGTAATACAAAAAAAGGAATAGAAATAAGTGAGTGGATGTGCAAGAGGGAACAATTCACCCTACCATATATATTGACCTCCCCCTCCCCCCTCCCCTCCCACCCTCCCCCCCTCCCCTCTCTCTTTCTCTCATATGCATACATCCATGGGTATATTTGTCTTTTACTTTCACCTACTGTATATTGATCATAAAGATATAAATTCCATATGTATACTTATTTGAGCCATCTTTGTGGTAATTCATCTTCCATTAAGGCTCCAATGGGGACATAAATTGTGCAGAGAGGCAAGGTAAATTGGGCATGAACCCATGAAATACATTTTCTACAATTAATGTTCAGAAGAGTTATGCCTATAGAATCAAAAGCTCATGCTCAGGCCCTCATATTGACTTTACATGTTTTTGTATGGGGGATTAGTTGAATTTTTAACAGTGTTTTTCAACTCATTCCAAATGATATCTTTGAAAATAAACATAAACACTAAATTGTGGACTTGGCTGCTAATTGCTATTATTTAAAGCCAGGACTCGGGAGGAGTATTACAAGTGGA
This sequence comes from Echinarachnius parma, assembly GCA_037951105.1. Lineage (NCBI taxonomy): Eukaryota > Metazoa > Echinodermata > Echinoidea > Clypeasteroida > Echinarachniidae > Echinarachnius > Echinarachnius parma. Next base: position 100,489 of record JBAMJV010010538.1, on the reverse strand, counting down.
AGGGTGAATAGATAGATCTTATAAATAATACAGTAGCCAGCTGTATGTATATATGAGCATGGTGTAGTAAGTTCAACTTGATAAAAGTTCATACAGGCACTCAAATATTCTGATTTTCTTTCAAGATGAGGAATAATTTATAGAGGCCAAGGTTAAAGGACCAGGGGGTGCTGGATGGGTGGGGGAGGCATATACACATGTACATGTACAATAAAACAAACATGGACATGCACCAGACAAGAATGTTTGTCATTTTGTCCAAACTATACCCTGCCATCTGTTTTTATCACATATTTGGGCATCTGCAGAAGTAGTGCAGAAAATGAAAGAGATCCCTTTATTATTGTTATTATTGCCTCCTTATACTGCACACTTTGAGTCCTATATAGTAGGCCTATATTTCGGTGCAACAAAAGAAGGCCTCACAGAAATGCAGGCCCGACCTTACGTGAACTTGCAAGGAAGTACATTGTACACTTTAAACTAGTCTGCCAGCAGTAGAATCCACCCTGGTTTTTACATTAATGGCATTCCCATATTTGGACAGGCCGTGGTCCGAAAATTTTCTGCACCCACGTGGGTGTCACTCGACCCCTTTGTCCCAGTAGAGGGTCCTACCACACACCCCCTGGCCCGGTCCTCTCCCCATCTCTGTGATAATTCCCCTCTTACATGTCTTATCTGCAACTCTCTTTATCTCATATCTCATTTTATCATCTCTCTGTGTAAATCATACTGCCCTTCTTCTTGTGGTATTCCTTGTCTATCATTGAATGTGTAAATCGTAAATGGTCATTTCTTTGTCTTGGCTGTCACCATTTGTTAGAATCACTCATCGCTAAATCACGCAAGACTGCTAGAATGCAACTGTCTTTGTTAACCCATTGCCTACAGGAACCCGGTGGGTCCTGTATTAATTAACTATATGGGAATTGTAAAATCTACTTAGGGAACAGGTTAATCTCTTTTGATATGGGTACATGATAAACATTTGGCTTCTACTAACGTGTAAGGTAGTGTGTTAATGTTCCTCACGGAAACCCTTTGAAGACCAATTTAGGCAGTGGCGTAGCGTGGTCGGACTGATTGGGGGGGCACGCAAAATTATTGGGGAGGGGGCACACCTTATGTATTACTTTGTTTTTTCAAAAAATGGCCTCTTATGTTTTTTATTGTTTTTTCAAAATTATTGGGGGGGGGGCACAGGCCCCCCCCCCCGTGCCCCCCCGTAGCTACGCCACTGAATTTAGGGTTAGGGTGGTAGTGTAACATAAATACTCCATTCATTAGAAACCAGCCCAAGAATTTTGGGACCAGTCCTGAAAGGGTTAAGAAAATATATTACATATTTGTCACTCGCTTTCTTGTTCTTGTAAATGTCACTTAAAGTTTTTGTCACTTAAATTCCAGGCTGAAATGAAAGTACATATCTGCACTAATACCTTTTGGTTTTGTGAATGATGTTAAATATGTAGATCAGTTAAAATGAAATTATGATGTGTAATGCATTAATGATAATGGTCAATCTGTGAACGCCATCAGATTTGTTTTCATAATCATACTTACAATTTTATAGATCAGGCTGAAAGTGGAGCTTGTTTGAAACCCCCAGGGGAGCATTGGGAGCACTGGGGTTCACTCATGGAACAAGGGGGCAGATGAGTTTACTAATATGACGAAAGTGGAGAAGGATTAAGGAAAAAAACAACAGAATTTGAACTTTGTTCAACTTTAGCACAATAGACACATGTGTAACTAATGCTTCTTGTGGCATTCCCTTTCACTTATCACCTGTCTATTATTAATTTATGTGTAAATCATAAATTCCCATATTTCTTTGTCTTAGAAATCATCTTTTTTCCCTACTGGCCCAGTTGGCCATGTCAAAGCAAGAATTCTTGTGCCCCCAAACAAAGAAAAACATTTCAAATTCTGTTATATAATATAGATCTAGTTGCCAATTAGGGCCAGTTAGATTAAAGCATCAATGAAATTTGGTAGCCCACATCTTATTTTTAATGTGCCCAGAACACTGGGCCAGTGTTAAATTTGTGAATTTGGTGTGCTGTTCAATGAGACCTATTTCACAAATAGGGGCTGCCCATCCATGTTAAATTCAAATATATACCAAGTGAAGTGTTGAGTCCAAGAAACTGGGTCATTTTCGCCACCCCCGTGCCCTTTGGGCATTTCAGTTGAAGATCTTGGAATCAGAGAACGGACCTATCATTTACACCCCAGTATCATCATCTATTGGAGGATAAAAGAGTATGTCCAGATATAAAATGTCATGACACACGGTTATAATTATTCCCATCCCGTTTCGTCTGTTGATTGTCCACTTTATGTTTCGTCTCCTTCCCCTCGTTCGTCTAATTCCCCCTTCATCTCACCTATCCCATGTTGACACGTTTAGCTGATCCCTTATAATGAAGGATTGTGTCACTCAGCCACACATGCCTTATGATAATGAATGACATCAGCAAATAGTAGTGATGCTGATTCAAGCTTCTCTCATTATCTCAAAGAGGTCTTGACACTTTTAGCTGATCCCTATATTTTTTTCTCACCTCCATGTACCCTCTGCAGGTAATGAGCAATGAGTGCCATACCACACATGCTTAATGATAATGACATCAGCGAAAAGTTGCCTTGGTACTTCCTTCTCTCAGTACAAATAATGGTCTACATCCATTTTGCTGATCCCTTATATTGACGTATGAACACTAAGTCACACATGCTTATTGACGATGATTGACAGATCAGCCAAAAAAATGTGCGTTGAGACTTTTCTCTGTAGAAATATATCAAGAGGTCTTGGCACTTTTAGCTGATCCCCTATTTACTGTGCACAGGTAATGAAGGATGAACATCGTAAAGTCACACATGACATCGGCTAAAAGTTCTGTTGATCATTAGTTCATTACATCAGTAGAAATATCTCTAGAGGTCTCCACCATGCTGATTTGATCAAGACAGATATGGCTGGGGATAGTTTTTCAGGCACATCACTGATTGAGTTACAGATCTATACTTGTACAAGTTCTAACTTGTACATTGGCGAGAAGGTTAAGCTGTAGTGAATTAAACCTGATCTTTTTTAAAGAACTGTATAATCATTAAGGTCTCAATTGTAATTATTGCTTTTGACATTCATAAGACCTTTATAATGCATACATGTGTATCATATATGTATGCAGTCAAAGCAGTGAAAAAAATAGCCCTTGCAAAAAAAAAACATGGGGGCTCGAGCCATTTTAGCTCCCAAAATGCCTAAAGGAGCCGCCATACATCAAATCTGGTTTAGATATGAAGTCATTTTCCTATAGGCAACTGTAGGCAACAACAGTATTTTACATTTTAAAGCAAACGGGAAAATGCATTGTATATACCTTAACATTGAACTGGAATTACAGTTATCATTTTGTAGCTATTCATTGCACTATCTATAATTTATAATCTGAGGGTCAGTTTTGATTGAAACGCAGATGAACCAAATACTATTTGATTCATCAGTTTCCCGGCTAGCTCGAATAGGAAGGGCAAATTTTTGGTGAATGAGGATTTAAGTGGACAGGAAATTTGGCATGAATATAATGGACCTCAGAACCAACCATGTGGAGATAAGCCAAAACAAAAAGAAAAGAAGAAGCATGCATTAGAAGAGAGAAAGAGAGGAGGATACAGATTTAAGAGATAGATTTCTTCTTTTTTTTGTCTCTAAGTTTGCTTATCTTCTCGTTCTTTTTCCTGACATCTTTCTCTCCCTGACCAATTCTTCTCATCTATATATTATCATTCCCTAACAAAATTGCTCCATCAATTCTTGGTGCGTCCAGATCTTTCTGACCGAGAGGCGAGTCGAGAGACGATCGAGACGAGAGGAGAGGAGAAGGAGCCCTAAATGGCATCATTAAAATTCTTAATGCCCCTGTTAACGTGGCATGGGGAAATCACATTTGAATCCTTACTCCGAGATACTTTACTAACCCGTTGACTCCCAAGATGTCAACCCTCACAAGTGCCATAGCGTTAATGACATGTGGGTCAACCAGGTACTCAAAGATTTAGTGGGTTAATGCATTTTGTGTATGTTTGTCTATGGCTCTCCCGTCGCCCCGAAATTGGTAGATAAAGCTTGGTAATAGTGCATAAACCTTTAGCCCGGGCTGCCTCGGTGCCTACATACCGGTTTATTGCTTTGACCAGACCAGATGAGTCCATGGTAATTTGACAACCTAGATAAGTAGATTTGTATCTTGCCCTGTCACAACTCCATAGTAGTAGTAGTGTACTAACTAGACTGATTGTTAAATACGCTGTTCAGGACGGGTCCCCAAAATACTTAGACTCGGTTGATGGAGAATATTTGTTTTACTGTTACAGTTTTTAATGGGGTAATACAGTTCCTTCATACAAAGTCAGATCTAGTTGTGCATGCTGAAAGATTACTGATGGTAATATTATGATATGATCATCATTTTGGGCGAGGGGGGGCGGGGGGGGGGGGGGGGGGTGGGGGGGGGTGGGGGGGATGTTAAATTCAGATTATAGAATTTATGTATCTGATTCATCTTGATCTTGACAATATTTTGCCAAAGACTATTAAAGTTACCAAATATAAACTAGATACTTGTACAGAGTATACGCTGCATACTATTTAATAAACATAGATCTAGGTAAATACAGATCATCTTTAATTACGAATACAGTAATGTCCCATCATACATATATGTTAAGTAATAACGCAGATATGTAGGTCGGGAAACCTTTTCCCATCTTAAAGTGTGTTTGGAATGGCCTAAGGCCGTTGACATGTTAAGTCAGTCAGGACTTGTTGTTCGGGAGTACATGTGCACCATACATATTTTGGGTGCCATAACCCGTGTCGCTTCCCATAAACCTGCACATTTACAAGGACCTTGATTTTGTGACAGACGACCGCGCGAATACCGACGCAATTAAGGATGATCTATCTCGTGTTTTGGCTAGCTGTTTAAACGGCCGGCGTGATTGGCCGTCCGGCTGTGGCTTGTACAAATTCTTGTTCTTTTCTTTGTAGCATGCATAGGCCTAGTTCTTGAGAGTATGAGCAAGCAGGATAGAAATATGTATCGCGAAAATTACGAAGACAGCGACACGGTCCAAGGCCAATTAGATTAAGGGAGCGAAATGTTACAAGGCCCCGTTGCTAATGTCAGCGTGGGACTGTTGCTGTATCAGGTTGAGCGGGTTTGACACGTCTAATTAGCAATAATTCACGTAATTATGCAATCGCTCCATCATATGTGAGCAATGCAAATTTCTGTGTCAGGGATTGAATTACATGAGGTATAATCACACGTTAATGGTTTACATGTACATGAACTTTTTGCAGGCTTGTATGATTTACAAGGGAACGATTACGAGGGACCATTTTGTAGAGATTGGTGTTAGAACCATTAGACAATTAGACGCATCAAAATGTTAATACTGTCTAGCTTCCACAGTTCATTTTCAATACTGCAAAGTAAGTCGGCTTCTTTGCAAATGTGTACAAAACAAATGTAAGAAATTATGTTCAGTAATATTTACATCACTTCATTGCAATATTTCAATATGAACTTTGAAAAAAATATATTGCATATATACAAATATTTTCATATATTGAAACTGTTTTTATTTATCTCATCTACTTTGCCCTGCGATCTAAGAAGATAAATATATACCGTATGAGCATGCATTGAGTACACATATTGCACCATCATTTTCATTTTGCGGTTGTTTTGATATATTGTATTTCATATTGTTTGTTTCAAGGGCTTGCGCATGGCCACGGTTGTTTGTTAGGAGGAAGCCAATTGATTGAATTCCCCCCGAATTTTGTATCATAAGTTGAGGAAGAGAAGGGCACAAAGTCATTTGTTGGTACTTTGGTGATAATCACGTGAACTTACAATTCGCGATCATTGTAGAAACCCAATTTAGCTCTCTCATTTTGTTTAAAATGATTGATATTCCCAAAATTATAAATACTTACTAAATCAGAAAATTTGGCAAAGCATTTAAGAAGGCTCCATCCTACAAGATAGTACATGCAGTATTCAATTTAGCCCAAAATGGACTTACGTCCTTTTCACTCTTGCCCGTTGATATCTTTGATTCATCCTCTGGCCTGGCACTCGCCGCCCGCCCGTGATAGAAGAGGGAGGGAGGCTTGTTGTTCTCCAAAAAAAAAAAACATTATTAGGAATTATCAATATTGAAGAAAGGATAGAGGGATAGCCTATTGATATATAAATCTGTATGCAATACTGGGGTGGGCTTGTGCATGTATGTTTGTTCATAAATGTGTGTGTGTATGTATGTATGTGTGTGTGTGTGTTTGTTTGTTTATGTGAGTAAAATGAGAAAAAGAACAGCTCTGCAATATATTAGGACAGGGTATCGGTTTAGGGGAAATGTAGGTAGGTGCTTTTATATAAATTTACAAGATCTTTTGTATGATATTGTGAAAAAAATAATATTTGCCTAAAAGTTGTTAAGTCAAACATTGCTGCATAAATAGTAACAACATTGGATAGTAATTTGAAATTTACCCATTGCTTTTCCAGACCTATATTGTAATCTTGATGTACTGTCAAGTGAATTGAAGATATTGACAATATTTTATGGGCAGTGTGCAGACAACAGTCACAATACCTAAGTAATGAAATTAAATGTAAGACAGCAACTGCTGATCTAACTATTCTTTTAACTCATTCAGCACTGGTCCCCCATAATGCACCTGTAGGCTTGGGTCTATGGAGAATGCTATATTTGTTATAATACCAAAATCAAATCATGACTTTTAATCAAAACATACAAAATTGGTTATAAAACCCCTTGCCTAGATGAAAACCTGGTGGGGTATATGTACAAATTCTATGGGTTTTTCAAAACCTTGAAGGGAAGGGGGTAACCCCTTGCCTACAGTATACAGTAACCTGGTGGGCTATGCAGTACAAAGTATATGGGTTTGAGAATCCTGAAGAGAATATATGGGTTAATGTCGGAACATGGAGGGAGGTAAGTGGGGCGGGGGTCTGGTAGAGAACATAATTATGAAACGTGAGAGCCGAGCTCGACCTTGAACATGCTCCCGCGGGCCATGTGCGACATACATCAGACAGGCTTGCGCAATATGCCTACTTATATCTCATTTTTGTTGCTCAACTGTGTAAGATGGATTGCATATGGATTATATAAGTGTATTTTTGGTGTCAGAAGGTCACAAAGTCTTACACCTAACAATGCCACTTGATAAATTATATGACCTTGTTGCTCTCTAAATGGATGATGCACAGTTACTGTCCTGCCAAAATGCGCTCGCATCACATGATGAATGTGACTGAGCGCGTCTGCACATATCAAGTTCATGTAACACATATATATTGCAAGTTTATATTGCAGTGACGCTAGCTAGCTAGATGCTGTGCGCATCTTATATATCATCCACAGGCCGCTGTTGGGTGGTCCACACACATTCGCCCATGGAGGGAGGGGGGGGGGGGGGGGTGGCGCTTATAAGATTACACATACTTGCCTTTGGGTTCAATGAGTCAAGCTTTGTTGTTTGTCGCAATGTCCAGGGACGAAAAGGAGAATTAAAATGCCATCATCTTCGAAAATCAATACCTCATGAAATTAACATGATATACGCACACATGTGTGCATTCACGTATGCAACTTACAATTTGATACATGTTCAATGTATCGTGTATTAAATTATGATAGCTGAATCATTACGCACTTAACACTTACTCATTATGAGATAATTTGTTTGCGATTATAATTTATCTGTCCATCGTTTACTCATTATAACTAACGTAAGTTTGAAATGGATGGACATCATCTTAAATGACCTACAGGGACACAATGTCCTATGTGTGAACCCCTACAGGATTTTAACCCATTCAAGATTATAGTACGTTTGTGCTTTTATAACATATAGCATTCTCCATAAACCCTAGCCCATATTGTAAGTCTTGAATGAGTTAACGCAATCAAGACTAATATATGCATTCTCCATACATAGATCTCATTCCAAGTGTTTTCGGGACCAGTCCTGGGCCCTGTTGTGCCAGAAAGAGCAATTAATTGCAAGTCAGAAAATATCCACATTTGAACCAATTGTGCAGGAATAAATGTTGTATTTGAGGGGGCTACTTTTTCAATCTGATGGATATCACAAAATATTTAACAAAATACCCTATGGTAATTTTAGGGGCTACCTACTGATTTTAGGGGGCTATTTTGAAAATAAGGCAGCAAAATCGCCCTCAGCCCCCATATATTTCCTACCCTGATTTGAACCAATCAGATCTGCACATTTAGTCACATGATCTGACTTGCAATTACTTGCAATTTACAATCGATTGCAAAGTCCATTTCTGCAACGGGGCTCAAACTGGTTATTTAACTTATCCAAAAAGGAATGGATATTTAATTCAGATAAAGCAATGATTGACATATCAATCATGTTTAGTCAGTGTATATTTACATTAATTAGAAACTTACTAAGAAAGTGTTATGTCACTTAATGAATATATATCTCAAGCATTGCTTCACAATTTTATCAGTTTGAAAGAAAATAATCATGATAAAATAGACAACTGTTTTTGTTCCACTTGAAGATGTATATTTACTAATGCTCCACATATAGTTAACTTATTTGTACAAATATTTTGTATGTTTATACGGCTAAGTAGGAAGCCAGATGTGTTGTGTACAGTACAGTACAACTATTTTCCTTGATTTGAACAGCACAAGTAAGGATAGGAGTACACTGACAGACATACAGAAAGATTGACGGACATTGTGTGAACACAAGAAAACTTCTACTGTACAACTACAATCACAGACATAAAAGCCCCTATTTATGTGTGTGTGTACATGCTCACCAATGCATGCACAACTAAAATGCTTCAAGAACACTAAAGTCATATGAACATTATAATTAAATTACAAACACTAAAAAAAAAAAAAACACTCACAAAAACAAAGTTGTCATACTCTAGATGTAGTGTACACACATAAAACTGAAATACATGAAAATGAGCTGTATAATCCAGCTAATTGACTTTGAGAAAGAAAGAACAAATCAATGTGTGATATATACAAACAATATTTATCGCTAAAAATTAATATATATCATGCCTGGAGTGAGAAAACAAAAGCATGTTCTCTCTGAGCTGCAATGATGCCATCTCTACCTTTAAAAAATCCTGTCTTGCCCGGAAGAAAGAAATCTGCATGTAAATATAATAAAGAAAATACTTTCACAGTTATGAAAATAAATGAGGCTGCGTTCCCCCAATCCGTAACTAGCTTAACCCCAGCGGGGGTAGGTTTGTTTTCTTGCGGATGCGTCTAGATAATTGTACATGACATCGCTAATAGAGAATGTTTGGCGGCTTAGGGGGCCCCCTTTCCACGGCTCGGATGTCAGAGCAATGCTGCAAGAACCATTAGCTAGATGGCATCATTATAGAGAATACCCTTACTTACTACCAGCTTCTGCTTTAGGAGTGTAATGTGATTCCTTGGTACTGGGCAGGGTGCATAATACAGGTATATTATTAACTTCGACCTAGTCTTAAAAAGTCTTTTGGCACACCTACTACTACTACTAAAATTGAAACTGGTTTCATGTTTTGATATTAGCAAGAGGAAAACAAGCCATGCATGCATGAGAGCAACTAGATTTGCAAGTGAGTTTGGTCAAATCAGACTCAAGGTTCTAGCTCCCTTTAACCTAGTGGATGTGGTGTGGCAAGATTGGTAGAGCGCGCGCTTTCCGATCATGAGATCCCGAGTTCGAACCCTGCCCACGGCGTTTGTCCTTCAGCAAGACAATTTATCCACTATTGCTGCTCTCTACCCAGGTGTATAATAAATGGGGACCGGTAGGAGGTGAAAGCCTTTATGTGAACGATCTTCTTGAGCCCACTGAGCGCTTGGAAGGAATACTCCCCAGGGAGTGGAGATGGTGCACACAATGTGCGCTGGTTTGCATTGTATCCTATGACCGGGGTAATAATATAATTGTAAAGCGCTTAGAGATGATTATCAATCGTGATAGGCGCTATATAAATAGATTATTATTAACCCTTTACCCCCTCAGTCTGTGCGATTCCCATCAACAAGTTTAAGTACACGTACAGTACTCCAGGTACCAATAGTAGTATTAATTGTTGTCAAGAATGTTCATCCCTCTGTAACATGGATGGTATCATCATGAACCTGGAGTAGGTTCATGGTATCATAGTCACATGATTGGTAACCTAGATTGCATCATGTTTACGACCATTGTTACTTGTTAGTGCGATCTACGGAAGAAAACAAAATTGATATTTCATTAACCCAGTCCAGGCTGATTGTTGGACATCCTTGGGGTGTGTCTATGGAGAATGTGCCTTTTTACCAAATTAAATAGTCCTGATCAACGGGTTCACTCGATCACTGCTCCCGAACAAACATACATGCATGCATGTATGTACTTGTGGGCTGGTGTCTACGGGGAATGCCTATTATTCTACCCGCACAATCAAAAAAATTGTCTAGATCTACTGTATAGTCTTTGACGCGTTAATAATAAATCTGGGACTCCTGTGAAATTAATCTGTGATTTATATGTTTTTGACGAGTGGCCCTGACTTTGGATGTGACACTCTAGCAAGCCTGGGGACTGATCCTTTGACATCGGAAATGTAAGGATGGCATTAAAGCCCTGGTCACACATCGCCGGATAGTGTAAACGGATGCCCGACGAAGAGTACATTTTTCAATCCGTTTGTCTGCGTTCGTATGCGTTTCTTGTCCATTCCGCATGTTGTTCTATCATGCAGAATGTTTTGTGCATGAAGCAATGGAGACAACTTTCACCACCGGTTTGATTTCGCAATTTTTTTATTCGTCGGGCATCCGTTTACGCTATCCGGCGATATGTGACCGGTCCTTAAATGTCTGCAGATCTTCCAGACAGATAATGTGCATAGTGCATTGAAAGTGTACTGTGTACACTACCCTTTGTTAAATTATAAGACTTGTTATTTTTTACCAGAAACCCGTTTCATTGGGTTTTCGTTAGATATTCAGGATTGTTCTTGGACTGAAATTCTGTTATGTCAGAATTAAATAGTCCTTTAACAAGTTAAACTACAACCACCCTTAAATGTCAATTGTGTTTCATTAGGTTTTCGTTCTTGGACTAACATACCAAACATACCAAAATGGAAGTGAAATTAAATGTAATTCAATAATATAATATATACAAGTGAAGATTTATCCATACATGTCCAGATGGTATGCACATTGGAATACATTATGGCCTTGCCACATAGCTTGAGGTTCACCAACATTTCAGTTTATGATGTTTTTAATATGATCTGTGCACATAAACATTTTTAAGTGTCAAAAAGGTTACTATATCACATTGATATGAACTGTTTTTTGTGACATATTTGATGTGAAAGTCAAGTTAAACCCATGTCCAGTTAGCATATAATATTATGTTCTAGTCTTCTAGAACACCCAATGTCCCAACCCCATAGCTAATAGTTCATGGACCACTGTGTAATGTTGATTAATGTCTTATTTGCACGCTAATGTTCACGTAAACAGATAAACTGAACGTTTGAACTGGTTTTGTGACATATGTGATCTGAAAGGCAAGTTAAACCCAGGTCCAGATGGCATATGTCTTGGAACGTGTAATGTCCTCGCCCCATAGCTCGGAGTTCATGTTGTGTCATGTTCATCCATGTCATCTCTGCACATGCAAAAATGTGCAGTGCTATAGTGAGAAATAATGTCTCTGCCATTCGTTCGACATCCCTTATATCAGGTGTACATGTATGTCGAATGTTGTGCCATAAATGGGTCGAGATCCAATATTGTCACCTGGATATTCATATAATATCCTCAAATCTGCAAATCTCTACATCATACATAAGGCACAAGCCCACTAAATCATAATTGTCATATTTGAACAATGACCTATTAGTGCAGCCTGGTCAAGATTGATTGGATTTTGGCATTTAACATGCACTCTCCATAGATTGCAGACATACTGTAGTATTACTGGGGATGGGCCCTGATCAGGTTAAACGGTGGCTATTTATTTTAACTTTAACTCCTTGAGTGCCAAGTTCGCATTTTTACGAGTTACAATACACACAAATGCCATAGAGCATTAAAATCCCTGGCACGTTAAGAGTTAACCCATTCAACCTTTAACCCTTTGTAGGCCACATTCTCCAAAGACCATATAGCCCGAGTGTCACCCAAATGGGTGGAGAGTTAAAGGTAGTTGGGATTCGTGTAAAACAGATGCGCGGTGCCATCTTGCGAACGCCTTGCGTATGGACGGTGCATAATACACACTGGCTCAGTGTTTAATAGGCAGTACACACAAACTCAGTAGCCTAGTTCAAAATGGCGAACCGCGTTGTAGCATCCACACGCAAGACAAGTTATAAAGTATAAAGTACTAGAGCCTATTGTGCACTACCTAGCCTAGATCAAAATGGCGAACCGCGATGTAGCATCCCCGTAGCAGCCCCATGCAAAACAAGCTATAAAGTACGAGAGCCAACTGTAAATGCATATATAGTGTGCACAAACTAGCCTCTAGAGATCAAAATGGCGAACCGCGATGTCGCATCCCCGTAGCATCCCCATGCACGACAAGCTTGAACGTGCTAGAGCCAACTGTAAAAGCGTTTAAGTAAGTGCAGAGTTCACGCCCAGCTATCAACTACTCTTCCCTAATGATGGATCATCGCGGGACAGCATTGCAGCACTTGCACAATCGGTGATTAGTAAACTGCATTTTTTTTTTGCCACAGCAGGTTACGCTAGTCTCTCAAAGAGAGGACCCCATAGTGCCTGTTCAAGTCATCATGTACAGTACATCACAGTACTACGGTGGAGATGGGTTAGAGGACAGGAGATAGATAGATAGATAGATAGATAGATAGATAGATAGATAGATAGATAGATAGATAGATAGATAGATAGATAGATAGATAGATAGATAGATAGATAGATAGATAGATAGATAGATAGATAGATAGATGGATGGATGAAATAAAGGCATATATAAAATGGGTGAGAAATAGAATGAAGAAATAAAGGAGATGTCCAAAATGAGGAGAAAGGAACAAAGGAGAAGGATATTACAAATACATTCTGAAGGAGAGAGACATTTACCTGATCAAAGAAAAAAAATGTTGAAGGGAGAACATCTGGGCAATTAAACATCCGTACATGATGGAATTTGAGATGGTAATGATTAAGGTTAAAGCATCTCAGATAGGTGTCTTGTTAATAGAGGTAACCCAAATCACTTTCTCAGCGAGAGCGAGAGAGAGAGACTCGAATCAGTCAGATAAGAAATGAGATTTAAATGGACTGGCTCATTAAGAGGGGTTACGGAAGAAGAAAAACATGCATGATAAAGTGAGGATAACTTCTCCTGATTGCATTATATTTTTCAGGCCATCCATTTCAATTATTGACAGCGCTTGTTTACTAGTCATCCAGTGGGCCCTGGTGCACCACACTGGTATAACTAGGCAAAACAATTTCTGTAAGTTGAATTTATAAAGAAATTATGTAGTAGGTCACAATCAGGCCCTCTATCTGAGTTATTTACATCACTTGTTTACAAGTCATCTTGGCCTGTAACACACCACTGGTACCATATCTTGAAATGTGTGAATACACATGCTTGAAAGCCCTCTATCAACATTATTTACAGCCCTTGTTTACAAGTACTGTACAAATGTGCTCTACTCCAAAAACCAGTATCATGATATGATTGCAGATCCTACTGGTGATATTATAAGAAAGATATAGGCCTAATAGGCCAAGTTGGATCTACACAATGTACACATCTTATACAGATATTAAGGAAGTGTAAATGCATTATTAATGTATGCCTAATGTGCTCATTTATAACTCCCTCATGAGCTTTGCAGTAGTGTTTGAGTACGATACAAGCAGAGCTGCCAACTACATGTAGTATGTTTTTGTTCTCATATTTTTCTCATCATCGGAAATGCAAATATATGATGACAAAATGTGATATTTTTTTCTTTAAAATAATTGGTTCAGTATGCCTTATTATCTTTTTTATTTTATTTTTCCATCAGTTACTCTTCAGTAGACATCCTTGTACACATGTATGTAATTGTTTTGCCTACGGACAACTAGCTACAGTAACTAGTATCCTTTGGCACAGCATGTATGTATGACAACATGGGACTTACAAATAACACACATTATGTACCTGTACATATTTGCACAATGTGGCTTCCACCCTAAGGGGGGTTACTGTGTGCCCACTTCATTCTTGCAGCGCATGTTTATTTAGGGAGAGAACATTCTTATTATTTCAACAAAAAAAGAATGCGCGAGAGGGAGAGAAGGAAAGAAAAAAGAAGGATTAGACCTTGACAACATGTATTTGTATTCACTGACTGTAGTTAGTAAAAGAGAGTTAACGAGAGGGAAAGAGAAGGGAGGGGGGGGGGGGGGGGAAGGGAAAGAGAGAAATCTGAATGTCTTCTCAAAGGCACCACAGCTCTAGAATTTACTATAATGAAAGAGAGAGAGAGAGAGGAGAACAAGGAGAAGTGGAAAAGAATGAAAGAAAGATAGAGAGAGAGAGATTCCAAGAGCAAATTTAAAGAACGAGAGAATGGGAAAGGCAAGGAAAGGGGGGAGTGAAAGAGAGGAAATGAGAAATTGGGAAAAGGTGACGAAAATGGGAGGGAGATAGAATGATAGATAGAGTGTGCTTCCATTGAAGTGAACAGCAAACGTAGAGAGAGAAAGAACAAGAACAAGGAGAATACTAACCGATATGAAATAAAGGAAGGAAAGGAATGGAGAGAGAACATGATAGATTGAGTGTTCTTCCATTGAAGTGAACAGCAAATGTAAACCTGAAAGAATAAAGACAATAGAGGGAGAAAGAACAAGAAAAGAGAAACTAACGGATAGGGAAAAAAGGGAAGAGAAAGGAATGGAGAGAGAAAATGATAGATTGAGTGTTCTTCCATTGAAGTGAACAGCAAATGTAAACCCCTTCAAGGAGGTGGGCAACCAAAGAGGGAGTTTAATATCTAGAAGTCAAGTGCTAAGCACATTTGTTCACGGAGGTAATTTTTGGGCCGTGCCTCACGCAACTCGAACGAGTAAGGGGGGTATTCTAATGCGAAATGGAAAATAGAAATGGAATTAAATGATGGTGAATTAGGTAGCTCCCCAAATAATTCTAGTGGCCCTGTGCTAATTTTGAGCATTGAACGTTGAGCATTTGAACATTAATAACTATTGATAGACATTATAGCACTGCCATGCAGTAGGCCCGATAGCATTGGTTGTTTAGTAACTGTGCAGTACAGTGCATGCAGTGATGTGTGAAATGAATTAGATCGATGTGCATTAATTTGTATATTATGGAAGCTGAGCATGCACTCTTTGTTGTCTTTCCAGCGATCGAGTTGAGTAAGTGAAATTTTCTTTCCGTTTCATCATGATTCCCAAATTAGAAGTTTTGACTGCACATAACACTAATCTGTCATAAACCTCGGCCCAATGTTTGTAGAACGAGGAATTGAAGCTTTGTTTACAATCAAGTGGCGATGACACGTCCGCCCATGTGTTTAGGAAGGCTTGATAAAAATAAGCTGTAGTCCCACGCACTAGAAAAATGTGTGGGCTAAATCACGCATGAAGGGCAACATATGCGAATGTTTACGCTGCAATGTGCCACCGTCTACCTCCTGTAATGGAGCCATAAATACATCAAAATTCAACAGTTTATGATCGCGATAAGCAGCGGTATTGGCAGGTAATCGCGTGATTAAAGCTACGCTAGCGGAGGTGTATATGTGGAAAATGGGATCCGTAATATCGTAAATCACCTCTCGTGACTTTGGGCTTAGCCTTTGGTTTTGATAGCTTGCCTCCTATCTCTCATACAACATACCTTGTATGTATTTAAAATTCTGCTGCTATATTTCTGTCTCTACATTATGTGAATATATTTAAGTAACGTTAGCGAAGTTTACATGGGAATAAGGGCCCAGGTAATGCCGTAAATTACCCCGTTTAGTTGCTTATCCTTCGTAAACATGCTTGCACATACATTTACATGGATGTTTTTAACACATTGGCTTGAAGACCTGTTCGGCCCTGTGTCAACTCTATGGGGAATTGTGAAATCTAGTCGGGAACTGGTTAAACTGCTACCTCCATATTTCTTTCTCTGAGTTTGCACGCATGACGTCTTGAATACTTTTCCATTTCTTTTTACCAAATAAATACCGTATGTATGATACGTGTTGTATACCATAAAATTGGCCTGCTCCATAATTCTGTCAGCTAGGACTACATTGTAGGCACACATAATGTGGATTTAAAATTCCTCTAGGGGTTTTATTGTTTCTGCCCAATGAAGGGCTTAGTGTCTACATTATTGTTTGTTTCTACCAAATGACGAAGGGCTCAGACGCGACGCACAATGCATTTGCGTTGAACCTGCATGCCCCGATGTTCATTTGCAATCCAGGCATTGCAGATATGGACAAGGTCGAGTTAAATTGTCTCTGGCTTTATTCATTTTTTTTCTTCTTTTGGATCCATGGAAAGCTCAGAGTAGAGTAGAGAAGAAAATATGGATATTGGAAAAACAAGTTGAATGCTTTTTTACAAATTATTGGCTCTGACATTTATCTTGTCTCGTGGGGTGCATACCCTAAAGCCCACGTAGTGATTTTATTGCCTGCCTTTTTAAAAATCTCCTTTGTGAAATATTGTTAAAGTTATAACTGTAGCTCAGTTGCAGTTTGACCACGTTCATTCGTACATGGAGAAACAAATAAAGCGTACTGGGTTTTAGTTAATATCAGTGGATATTTGATCTAAAATTAATATACCCTTTTGTTTGTTTGAAAATGTTTATTATTTGAATTACAATCTGTAAATGTAAAGCAAAACGGTTTCTGTTTCCTGTTTATACATCTGAGCACGAAATGATTGATCCTTAACCCTCAATACCTAAGATGGTAAACA
Source organism: Echinarachnius parma (assembly GCA_037951105.1). Classification (NCBI taxonomy): domain Eukaryota; kingdom Metazoa; phylum Echinodermata; class Echinoidea; order Clypeasteroida; family Echinarachniidae; genus Echinarachnius; species Echinarachnius parma. The sequence continues at coordinate 83,383 of JBAMJV010010538.1, read as the reverse complement.
TATTGTAGTTTGTGAGTATTCTTCAATAACTCACTTTACAATAATTCACCTTTTGGTGAGTAAGAAAGCTTTTTAAAGGGACAAAATTTGTGAATTCCCATTTGCCGAACCCCTATGTATGCATAGTAGAAAGACACCAGAGTTTGATCGATGTAGGTTGACTGGATGCAGTTGCAATGCAAACTCAACTCTTTTTAACTGGATGTTTGCTTGACTGTTGACTGATCTACCATCTACTCAAATATTTTCTCATCGCTAGCAAAGCAATGGGTCGACTGGGACCTCGCTGGGATTTAACTTAAAGCACATTACGGTTTTGGAAAGTTTCTAAAAACATCAGAGAGAACCATCAAAATCACCTAAATTATACAGGGTTGTGTAGTACAGTATGTACACAATTGGGGTGTGGTAAAAAAAGGAAGATGTTGTACTCTTTGTAATAATTAAACAATAGAGAAGTAATATTTTAAGCTCATTATAAATGCTGTTGATTGTTATGTAATGATTGTATTGTCCATGTGGGCTAGGTACTAGTTTATTTCTTCAGGTACTGAAAAGTACAATTTAAGTCCATACTTCAGCTTTGATATTGGATTTTTTATTGTGTCTTTTCATATAATTTGTAAGTATATGTTATATTTTTACCTACTTGACAATATACAAGCAAATACTGTGATTTTTTTAATGAGAGGATTCCCTAAACCGTTAATGTAGCTTTAAGGGTCCCACAGAAATATAAATAAAAAAACTGCTGGACTACAACAGAAGTGAGTCAAGTTTTGACGTCTTTGAAAGGAGGAGGAGGGACAGAGGTGAACCCTTTTAGCGCGAATTCTTGGTTGAAAGACGCGAAAAGCGGAGTCGATGTCATTCAATATTGACAGATTTGTCCGGACAATTGCAAATTGGCAGAGTTGACAAAATCACTTAGTGGTGTCCTGAACACTTAAGTATGGCTAGCTAGGCGCAGGAAGCTTGTTAGGGAAAGGTAGATCATGGGTGCATGGAGCTGGGAGAAGAACAAAATAGCGTAAGGGATGTGAATTGTTTGTGGAATTTGTCTAAATTGTATTCCTGGTTTCACACATTTTTGTACACGTAGGCTAAAACTAAAAACATTGTATTCTACATGGAAACTTGTTTTTAATAATAATGTTAATAATTAACATAGTAGACCTGTACCTATTAGGGCTAAATCAGTTAACCTAGTTGGGGAATAGGAAAACTATTTCTAGCACACTAAATTATACCATTTGAAATGCACTAAGCATGGAACTAAGGTATTATGGTTTTATGAATATGGGCCTCAGGTGTAACAACCTTTTATGAATATGGGCCTCAGATGTAACAACCTATCAAAGCTGTCAGTCAAAATCAATATGTCTGATTGATGCACTCATGCTTTATGATATTGACAGTGCTAAATAGAGGTTATATTTGCTTTCCTTTTTTTCAATTAATAATTAATTCTCTTTTATTTGATCCTTGGTACTCTTTATCTATCTCTGATAGACTTTATTCTTTTTACGTTCAGGATCATCTTTCTCTTTCTCTAATTGTTTTACTTTCCTTTGCATTTGGAAGTCTCTGTCTCCTATTCATAATATTTTTTCTTGTTTTCATGTCTTTTCTATTTATCTGAAAACCTTTATTCTTTTATTTGATAATTCATTTTCATCATCTCTTACGTTGCACTCTATGAAAGACGTGTACACACACTGAGCAATAACTTAGCACAATGGTCAAAAAAAAGTCTTGTGGGACCCTGCATTGTACTTTGTATTTTAGTCAAGTGCAAATTGTGTATGAAACGGTGCCAAGTCAAAGACAACTGCCCCTCCCATAGTGCATTGTACACAGGATACAAGAGCAAATACAGGCACACTTAAAGTCTTGAAGGCAAAGATTAATGAAAGAAAAAAAAAGGAGAGAGAATAATCATTATATGAATGAAATCAAAAATGAATGAATGAATCCATCTATGTCAGTCAGTCTGGAGTTTCTCTAGTCACTGCAAATTAATGCAATTAATTTATTTTTAGCCAATGTCTTAAATAAAATGAACAAGATAAAAGGTAGCAAGAATAATAGAGGAAGGGAAGTTCTGTCAGAAGAGGAATAATGAAAAGAGGAAGATAGGCGTGCGTGGAGTTTTGCTTCTCCTCTGTCTGAAGCTGCATTCCTCCGCTACAAATTGCCGCATCAACCGATTACAAGCTGATAATCCGCTAAGCGCCAATAACCTGCTTCCTCGCTTGCCCAATCACGACTCCAGGGATCGCAGATTACGACTCCCTTAAGCGGATAACACTGAAATTTATGCCCCCGTCCTTTGTGCGGAGAGATCGGCCTTTATGCAATGATGCAAGTCGTTTATAACGGGGAGAAAGGAGAGAGACACGAAGCTTTCTATTTTCATAGCTTGTGTGCTATAACTTCTTTTATGACACATTGGAGACGATCTTATTTTGGTAAAACATGTATGCATTCTTTATAGACCCCATCCGCAAGCCCAAGTACCGTATCTTGGAGACTAGACCGGAATTGCTTGTTGGAATGGTTGCGTACAGTTTAACCTACTTGAGACTGATGTTGCTATAATGTGAATTCACAATAGAAACCCAGGACTGAGTATTTTTCGTGACCGCTCCTGAACGGGTTAACACGATTGTTATGCCTAGAGCCTATGTTATGACATGAACTACATTCACAGACACATTAACATTCATCGTTATGCATGCACACACATATACACACACACACACGCATATGCACTGCTATGCACCCACATACACACACTCACTCACATACACACAAACACACATTCACACTCACGCACACATACACATGCAAACACACACTCACACCTATATACACGCATATTTTACACACACACACACAAACACCCTGGCACAATGCCTTATATAATATCATGTCTCCGTTCTCCCTCCAGTCTGTCCTCTGCTCTGTTTACAAAATTGATCCTCCCTCCATTTTTGTTGTTAAGTTCGATCCCACCACCCTAGCTCGTTCCCTCTTTTATTTCTAGCTAGCTGCTCTGTTCGATTCTCTCCTGTCCTCCTATCTTCACATCTGCTCTAGATTTGTTTGTAATCATGCAATCTGACCAATACACACACACAGCCACCCCCACCAAGAGGGGTTTGAGTTAGGGTTAGGGTTGGGGTTAGGGTTGGAGTTAGGGTTGTTGTAATCATGCAATCTGACCCAATACACACACACACACAGGCACCCCCACCAAGGGGGTTTGGATTCTAGGGTAAAGTTCGAGTTGGAGCTAGGGGTTAGAGTTAGGGTTAGGGTTGTTTTTAATCATGCAATCTGACCCAATACACACACACAATGCACCCCACCAACAGTGGCGTAGGCGAGGTAGAACTAATCGGGGGTACACAAATGATAAGAGGGGCACTTCATATGTATTAATCTATTTTAAAAATTCAATCATAAAGGAAACTAACCAGGATATATATCAAATATAATGAAAATGAGCACCAAAGAAAGAGGCTTCGCTGGGAATTTAACCAGGATTGCTAGACCGGTGCTCAACCATCAAGCCACAAAGACCCTTGAATGGGCACACAGATTTCCCCTATGTTTGTTTTGTTTTAAAAGTCAAAATTACTGGGGGGGGGCACAGACCCCCCCCCCCCCTCCCCCTGTGCCTCACATAGCTACACCACTGCCTATCAAGGTGGTCTAGGTAAGGGTTAGGGTAAGAATACATTTAATTATAAAGTTTAAGGTACAGGTAAAGGTTGGGGTTAGTGTGCCAAAAAGGAGCCATGTTATTTGTGCTCTATTTCTTAATTTGGTTTTATCACAGGAGGCAGAAAGTGGGGTAAGATAAACACACAAGGAGGAGAGCAGAGCCCCCTGCTGACCACCCCCCCCCCCCCCCCATTGCCAATCGCCCTTGCTACTGATAATCAGAGATAAGAAATCACCCTGTGTGGGGGGGGGGGGGGGGGGGGGGGGCGGCAGGGGTTGCCCATTAGGTGATGATTTAGCTTATGACCTAAATGTGTTGTACATATTTCTTTATTTTTACGTTTGACACAAATGGGGGAATGGTGTCAAGAATTCCCATGAGGCTGCGGGTGGTGCCCCCTGAACCCCATCCCAGCCCCCCCCCCCCTATCATCTCCTCATTCTCTAAGCCACTGATAGTCAGTCAGAAAGATAAGGGATCACTAGCTATTCCCTTCTTGCCCCATCAGATTAAAACCTCTGCATCAAAAAATGCATCATGAACCAAGCGCCTGGAATTCCCGACCCCCCCCCCCCCCCCCCATTCTCTTTTGTCTCTTTCTTCATCTTGCTCCTGTAGCTTTAAAAATGCAGTGAATTTCTCCCTAGCTGGAGTATTTTGTAACCCACTGCTTGAATTTTTGTGATGCTCTCCAGGAATTTGATTTCCCATGGATGTATTAAATCCTTCAAAGCTAGATTTCATTCTGATATCAAATGCATTGCACTCTCCATAGACCCTAGCCATGGATAGAAATTTACTCATTCAAGAATTTAATTCTGGTATATACAGTATCATGCAATGCATTCTCCATCGACCCTATCCCCCGAGTGTGTTAGGGACCAGTGCATGAATGGGCCGAAAAGAAACTCCTATTTCCATGGTTATACCATCATCAAAATAGAATTGAATGGCTTAGGTTAATTTGTCCTTGTTCAAATAGGACTTAAGTGACTTGTGGTGGTACGGGCCTAATGCATGGTCTTAAAAGGGATGTTACAATAAATTGTTCTGAATTTGTTCGAATAATTTATCATTGTATAAAGATATATAATACATTTTTGTAGTAACTTTTAGTGGTCGTATGCTTTAAAAGGTTGTTATGCCAACATAAAAATACTCTTCAATATGTTTGAATAATTTGTCATTTTTGACAAAAATATGCTAATGTGACTTGTGGTGGTCTAGCTAGTGCGTTAGATGCATGTACATCACCTACTTTGAGTTAATGGCCAGGCATTTTATGGGGGAAGCTACTACCACAGTAATGTATCCTATCGGAAATGACCGTAGTGGCCATTAGGCGAATGGGACGGCCCACTTTCTGGCCATTTCCAATTCCGCATAGTAGCTGATTGCAAGTCGTTATCTACAAACAAAGAGCATATGTTCCAGCCAAAATGTCCTTTTGAGATGGAGTTTGGCAAAAAGCATTCATATCCGACCAAAAAAAAAGACCTTTGAATAATGCATAGAAAGAACAAAATGACTATAGGCCTTCGTGTGGATGTTAGTACTACTATGTAATAAAGTGATGCGCACATCCCATTTGATTCTTTACTTTTGATGAAACAGCAGCTCATTATGCAGGGCTTTCCCTTAACTTTTTTTTTTCAGGTGGCCAAAATTACACATCAAATATATTCTTACCATAGACTTGTGTGTTGTAGAACCAAAATTAGTTAGTGGCCAATAGCTTATTTCTAGTGGCCAAATGAAATTTCAGGTGGCCCGTTTGACACCCGGGCCACCGCTAAGCGCAAGCCCTGGTATGCTTAACCCTTTAAGGACTGGTTCTGAAAAGATGATCTGGCTGTACGTGGTCTACTATGGACAATGCATTGTTAAATACCAAACACCAAGTCTTGAATGAGTTCATAGCATTTAGTCAGTTGTAACCTACATGTAGGTCTGCAGTGTACAATAAGAATGTTTGAACATCGCTGCAATTTGTACATCCTCCTCAATAGAGCAGCCCACATGTGAGCATGCATGCATGAATATCCTAGAAATGAAATGACACATCACATCAAATCCTGAAATGAAATGAAGTATCAATTTTCTAATACCCATCCAGCTCGCATTCCCCTGCCCATCTACGTTTAGTGATCCGGCGGGGTGGGCTCTATGTATTGTTATCGTATCGCCACGGGCCATAAATCAAACCCAAATGGGTCCAGACGATTCCGAGCTCTCCCGTTTCCATTTCATCACGGAGGGATGGAAGGCATCAGCCCATTCATTACGGGACCATGACGTGGTGGCATAGCAAAAGGGGGGCGGCACAAGGGCGCACATGCTCCCTCCCCCCTCCTTCAACAATATAGTTTTTAAAAAACATTTTAAAATAAGTGTATTTTCTTTTGTGGAAATGAATATAAACATAAGGTGAGCCCACTACCCACCAATTATTTGTGTGCCCCCCCCCCCCCCCTCACCTCCAATAAGTCTGACCACGCTACGCCACTGCCATGACGTCAAGAGATGGATGTTAAACCCCAACGATACATGAACCCGGAACAATCGCGAGCCGAACGCACCCCCCTTCCCCCCTTCTCCTCCCCCAAATCCGTAGCTGCTTCCAATTTGTCATGCGATCATTTATCAATGCGCCCCGGCGGCGGACGTAAAATGTACACAACTTGACTCGTGTATGGTTTAATATTCATGGGTCATGTACTAGCCGGTGTACTTCAGTATTGTAAATTGTGTATTGCATGCCCAAGCTGATGCACTGAAATTGGGGCTGGCTTTGCATTGATTATAGAGTGACTTGAAACCCTAGAAGTGATGCGGTCATTTGCGAACCGCCGACACTTGTAACACAATCCGCTAATCAGGCCCCGATGTAGGGTGCAGAGTGTCCTCCTCCATGTATCATACATCAATGCACCTGACTTAGACTGCAGATCAGGGCCCTGTACATAGCAGAAAGAGTTGCAATCGATTGTAAAGTTGCAAGTCGGATCGTGTGACTAACTGCACAAATCTGGACTGATTGGCTCAAATGTGCATATTTTCTAACATGCAATTATTAAAAGTGCAACTTTACAATCGAGTGCAACTCTTTCTGTAACGAGGCCCGGCCTAGCTGTACTTGTACTTCAAGGGAGGTTGTGAATTTAGAAAGACGGTCCAGAAAAAAGTTTACCCACTCTGGACTAGTCCTGTGCAATACTCCTGCTGGAGTGTGTAGAGAATTAATGCAAAGATATGAAACTAAAAGGAAATAGTCTTGAATAGTATGCAGAACTCTGTAGTCTAGATGTACTAACAAAATTACAAGAATATGTTTTTAAAATATATTTCAATATTGTAAATACTCCCATTAAATTTGTTGAATCCCTGCTCTCTTTCTGTGTTTCATTCTCTCACCATAAGGCCTCTATCCTCTCCCACTCTCTTTTTCCCTTCCTTCCTCTTCAAACAAAAATATGTGTCTCCCCCCCCCCCCCCCCCCCCGCCCCCGCCTAATTTGTATTTTCTATCCTTTTTTAGCTGTCTCAATTGATCATTACCTGTTGAAAATTTAATGCATGGACATCGATCATTGAGCCAACACTCTGGTTTCACAGTGTGACGATCTTGAATAAGCTGCGGGCGGGCGGCGATAAAAAGCCACCGTTTGCGCCGTACGTGTGTTTGTAGTGCGTGATGATGAAAAAGGCAAATTAATTTTTGTGAGAGGTTTACAGAGGTAATAAAATTCCCCTCAAAACTGTGCATGGCCATCGTGGCTAGCACAGATACTTAGTTCTCGTTGTATGAATATACATGTCCACTGGACAAACACAGATGAATTGAATAAATACAACTTTGATACAGTTTTGTTTGGATTTTTAGTCTCCCTTCTCAATGCTTGTACAAACAAACTCAATGTATATATTAAAATATTTTAAGAATTTAAGAATTTATACAACTTTGTTAAATATAGTTTTGTTTGAATTTAAACTCCCCCTTCTGAATCTAGTACAGCCCAGCTCAATGAATTCACATATTTTTAAGAAAAGAGGGATATATATTAACCCGTTCAGGACTGGTCCTGAAACTACCCGGGCTTGGGTCTATGGAGAATACATGTTTGTCGTGAACGGGTTAATGGATTGAGCCTGTTTATAAATAGTATACAATTTTGATATTGATTATGAAATTTTATAAGGGATGAATAAATACAAGGATATATATTTTAAAGGAAATTTGGGGCATGAAATTGTTCAATTTTTTTTTCTAAAGAGGTACATAGTGTATTAAGGGTTAATGCTATGAATATTCCATGAGATGGGAGCAAATTAGACCCGATTTGGTATATCAATACTCTCCCTACAATATAAATATACAGAAATATCTAAATGTATTGTATGCACATTATTGGTTAGATCAACATGTTTATTTTACTTGAAAAGATCATACCTTTTTCCTATATGCAGACCTGTCTAAAAGAATAATTAGTATTGGAGATTTACTTTTGAATCGGGTAATTTTCCTGCAAGTCGGTGAAATATTATATTCAGTTATTGAATATGTGCTCTTTATGAATAATATTGGCACTTGTTCTGATCTAGATTCCAACTATACAGAGTGAGAAAAGTATATCACAAGGTGTTAACGCTGTTATTATATTGCTTTTTTTTTTTTTACAACAAAACAGTATCTTTTCATATAGATGATCGATTTATTATTATTACCCACGCCGATGAAATCGGCAGGGGGTTATGTAAAGGGTTCCGTATGTTTGTTTGTTTGTCTGTTTTTTTTTTTTTTTTTTTGTTTGTTTGTGTACAAGATAACTAGAGAACGGGTGAACGGATTTGCACCAAATTTTCAGGGAATGTTTGGATAGTGACATGGAAGAATCGATTAGATTTTGGTGATGATTGGTTGACCCCTGCAAATTCTGTGGAACCTTGAAGTTTGAGTATGTATTTAATTAGGCATCGTCATTCGGCGTTACATGGCGTGCGCGCATGGGCCATATTTTTGTACACGTAGTTTGCGCGATGTTTGGCTGTGGGCAATGCAACTTCGCTATTGCAAGGGTGGAGGGATATACTATTTTTCCAAATGTAATGCGGTCAAACAGCTGATTGAACCACGTAATATGCATGTGAAGTATACACAAGAGATGCTTGCGATGATTATAGATCCGGTTCGTGTTTTGAATCGAGAAACTCGACCAATTTCAACCTCCGTAAGTCATTTTTTGCCGCATTTTCGCAGTGAACTTTGTTGAAATCTCAAATTTTCGAGCAATCGGAAGTAGGGTGCACTTTGGAAACTTACATTTTTGGATGATTCAGGTGTTTTTACGATATATTCTCGTTGTCAATAATTTTGTACACTGCCTCGCCATGGGGCTGCCGCGCCGCAAGCAAGCGGCCTACACCCTGGCCTAGGCATTTTCACCAAATCGTGCCTAAAACGCGCTGGTTAGCCTGCGGTAAGCAAAACAGGGTTGAGGCCGACGAAGGGGTAGAACAGGGCTAATGGGAGGCGTGGGTATGCTGACTTTGTCGGCCTTCTAGTTGAATATGTAGCAAACATAATCCATGGCATGTGTTTAGCTGCAAATTTCTATATTGCGTCATGTATTTGTTCTCACTTTTAAAAAAATTTTGCGAGCAGCTATGAAAAGGCGCGATTGATGAGCGGCGCTGCGTGTGTCAGGGCCCCAGGGGTGTCTTCTTGTACCCCTTTGAGTTCAATAGTGGGTAAACAGACCCCCTGCAAGACCAACTGAGCCCATGCATATTCACAAAAGAAGTTGTTAGGAAAATAAAAAACGAACAACGTGGCATGGTTTTAATATCGTGGAATTTGTACAATAGTAGAATAAAAAACTTGGCATGATTTTGTTTAATGAACATCAATACAATGGCTACATGCACACAAGAAAGCTGACAAGAAAGAAATAAAATGGCATAATTGTTTACGTCATATGATCGCAGGTAGAAGTATGCAGACAAACTTGGCGTGTTGCCGCGCATTGATAGAAAATCTTGTCAGGGGGGTCCACGTGAATGGGACGAGCTTTCGTGAGTCACTCGTGCGGGACAGCTTCCCGGTGTCTCCTAGGCCGCGGCACACCACCCATCCGTGTAATGAAGTATCGTACCATTGTTACGGGGTGTGTTCAAACAGTATGTTATGCTCGACTGAATGCCCCCCTGTACACTCCAAACCCATCCAACCCCTTGTGATACTTTGTAGTGGATCATTATGAATTACTCTGCTCTAAATGGTCGTTCGAGCCTGCAAATTAAGCCACGGATACCCCCCCCATAACCATGTATATTATATATAAACAATGGGAAATATCGTCGTAAAGCAAACTGCGTGCGTGTGTGGTGTGCGCACTCAATTTCATTTTCATATTTCACCCTCCATTTAGCCAATTAGATATGCCGCATTGGGTCGCCATTGGGCTGGAAAATGAGGAGGCTAAATATTTGCAAATAATCTGTAAAAATCCAGCGTGGTTGAGCAATCTTGCTTGTCTAGTGGCCTGGAGTGATAATATCCATGCCTGACAAACTTTTTCTTTTTCCCCTTTTAAGCCAATTTTGTTAATTTTCAAGGAGATTTTTTGAAGAAAAAAATGAATTATTTATCCTTGTTTGTCTAGTGGATTGGATTGATTAGATACCTGGCAATCAATCTTTTTTTTTTCTCCTTTCCATGCCAATTTTGTTAATTTTTTAAGGCGATTTTGGGGAAATAAAGAAAATTGTTAATCGCAGTATGATGCAATTAATTAAATTAATTGAGGAGTTTGGCTAGGAAAGATGTTAATATATATTCACTAGAATACCAACATATCAGCTATTTAAACCTACTCACTACTAGATGTTGCGATCCCCATAGAGTTAAAAACACCACCATGTAGGTTTCGGTAGGCAATGGGTGAAAATTACTGTGCAGAATTAAGAATAAAGAATTTAATTTTATGCGAATGTTGAAGCATATAGGGCAGTAGATGAACATACAGTTAGAGAAAGAGTGTGAGAAAGAGAGAGAGAGAGGTTAAGAGAGATGAAGAAAGATAAAGATGAAACTGTTTAAAAGAGATAGAGATAGAGAGATGACAGAAATAGATACGGGATGAAGGATTTGGGGGATTTGTATAAAGAGAACATCAGCAATTCTACTAGCATTCATCTAGCCTTGATAAATAAGTATGTATTCTGACTCAGACCATGACGTACATGCTGAGATATTGCTGTTACGAATTACGATGGTTTGTCGTCAGAATGTAGAATAAGATGTGCAGTTGTACACATTCATACATCGCTAGTACATTGTAGATTTGATTTGCTATCGGTCCGGGCATTAACATAATTCACAATTTCAAGCATAAATTGTTTTATTGGATATATATATAAAAAAATGTATGCCTTTTACTCTCCCATGCTCATTAGGGCAGTGAACATAGACTTCTTTTTTAAATAAACTGTCATTTAACCCATGATATCCAGATGGGTTCCCAAATACTCTGGTTAGGGTCTATGGAGAATGCATATTATTAGCATTGAATGCGTTTATCGAATAACACCGAGTATCAAACATGAGGTCTTAAATGAATTAACCCCATACAGCCATAACTTGTCTTCAGAGCATTCAGTCTGAGTTATTAATGTATATTTTGTAGGAATTGATGAAGTACCCGCCTAACCACGACCACCACGTACAGTATCATCTGAATTAAAGCACTTGATAGATGTATTTTTCAGTCCAGCGATTTCACATCAGACAGAGATGATTGTAATGTTATCCAGCATGTTAGAATATTTATAAGGTCAATTGATCTTTATAACCACGTTTTTTTGTTGCCTCCGTTCTCCTCCGCTAATTGCGTTTGTTGGAGTTTGCATTAACTCATCCACCGTAGGAACATAGTGAACCATGTATATTAACTCAGTGGGAAATGCAGTGTCACATAGTCAAGGGGGTTACTATCAGAGAGACTGTATTTTGTGGTAGTCATAATTGCATTATCTCCTGACTTATTACAGGATTCATACATTTATTTATATTTCAACTCTATGGGGAGTTTGATATGCAGTCCAGGGTTGGATTAAATTGCATTATATTGTGTCTTGCCATTTTTCCATCTTTATTATGATCGATGTTCACTTTTCCTGGCTTTCAGGCTTCCTGTCGTTCTGTTGTTTACATGTCGGCATGGATACGCACTCTTGTTTTAATTCGGTTAAAAATGAATTCATGCAAAATATCAAAACGCAAAACATCCGGGCAAGGAGTTTGTTTTTCTCGCCCTCCACTTATTTAAACTGTCATATTCTCAGTATTCACTAAGCAAATAAAATGATTTTATGTATTTATGATCTTGATTACGTGGAATTATCATCTAGTAATTGATTTTGTTGACTCTTCTCGTATTTCATGATAACACAGATGTTTTATGGTCGACAGGTAGTGCCTGACCATCTTTATGGAAACGCAAATGGCATGTTTTACTTTGACAGCTAGATAGTCATCAGTTTTCAGTAATTAAATCATTTGATTTCTCTAAATATTGAATTTTGTTCTAAGTGAATTTTTTATTTTCAATTTTGTGAACAGTGAAAGCCAACAAAGTCAGCAGTTACGGTGAGTTATAAAATGAGTGAATTATTTATCAACCGATCATCGAGCTACCCTACACTTTGTGTAGTTCCTTGCCTGCCGTTTGATGTGTACATGTACCATTTTCCCTATTTCCTCTTTATTCAATTAAATACTAGCTCATCTTTTAAAATCCTTACATTATTAAGAAGACATCATTATTTCACGTACATTGTCAACCGATCTCAATTAGCTACACTACTCTTTAGTTCCTTGTCTGCTGTTTGATGTGTATTTAAACCATATCCCCATTTTCTCTTTAAATACAACTAAATTTAATTAGATCATCATAATTTGTATCTTTTATATAATTAAGAAGACATCATTCTGTCATATTTCACAAGCATTGTCAACCGATCCTAATTAGCTACACTATATACTCAGTAGACTCTTGCATGTTGTGTGATGTGTACATTTTATATAAATCATACCCACCCACCAAGTTCTTTCTTTTAAACCCTTTTTGGGGTTTAAAAAGACGATAAATCTGTTATAATATCACTATACTCTGCAGTATATAGCTCATTGTCCCTTGTGTGATGTGTTGATAAACCTTTCTTCCCGATTAGTACCAATTCTTATCTAGTATAAATCACGTTAATTTTCACCATTTGAATAATTACATAATTATTATTTCATATTTGACAATACATTTCTTTTATATCATACTTTCACCTTTATAGGATGACATTGAGAAAAACATAAATTTCCTACCATTACATGTATTCATTTCCACACATTCATACACAACTTATTAACCATATTCTGGCATTCATCTTCAAACACATAGAACTCCTTATCTTCATAGATTTTTGCGAAACAATCTTAATTATTTTCTTGAATGAGTCATCTTGTCTCTATAGACTTCCTTCAATTAATTGTCATAATTCAGAATGTAACATATCCTTTCATTCTTCCTTTGATGTGGTGTGCTGTTTATAATACCTGTGAAACTCGGTAGAAAATATGTTTTGTTTATATATAGTATTATTTTGATGTATTTTATGATAATTGTTAGATAAACTGAACTGAATTTAATGTCAGATGAATTCGAACAAAATAATGGTGTTGAACAGATTACATTCAAGATTAAATAATACAGTTGCATGATTCAGACTGGGACTTGAAAATAAACAGTGTATTTCTTAACAAATAAATACATACTTTTTTGAGCAGATAATTAAAACAAAATAATGATGTTAACCTTTTTACGTTCAACTTCATGAATGATGTACAGTATGTACAGTAACATGATTTAGTCTTAAAAATAAACAGTCTATTTCTTTGAAAAAATAAACAAATTAATGGAGTATCCTGGTTGGTCTCCATGGCGATGGCAATGTTTACATGGCAGTACAACCAAATATAATCTTTTTCATGTTCCCGATTGTGAAAAAAAATAAATATAAGAAATTAAATTTATGTATTTAAGGATAAACACTTGTAGTATGCTTTTGCCTAGTAGTTTCTTTAGTTAGTAGCTTGAAGAAAACAATATAAGAAATGTAATTTATGTATTTAAGGATAAACACTAGTAAGTTGCCGCCTTGTTTATACAGTTTCTTCTGCTAGTTTGTGAAAAGGAATACATGTATATAAGAAATGTAATTTATGTATTTAAGGATAAACAATTGTAGTAAGATTCTGCCTTGTTTATTAGTAGTTTCCACATCTATCTAGCTCTGCAATTGAGGGTTTGTTTTTGCAATGTTATGAAATGCAGTGCTGACAGATGTGTGCATTGTTTATTAGTTAGAAGTCCTTTAATATCTGAAAAGGCAATTGAGGGAGTCTATTTGACATTATGAAATATTAACCCATTTACTACTGTAAGTGGTATACCATACATCTATAGCAGGGCTCGACACTAGCACTTGCCCTATTGCCCAGGGCAAGAAAAAATGTATGTCGGGCAAGTGAAATTTAATAAATGTTCTAGTTTGGTTGCCAATTCGGGCAGCTGTTCAACTAGGGGAGAAAATGCAATTCCACAAATGTACAAATCTCATCTAGATACAAGAGAGAAATTTGCCAAGCAGATTAAGCTATATACCTAGCAAAATAATATTAATTGTCTTTTTTTTCACATCGCTTTTTATAGGGCAAGTACATTTCCTGTTTGGGCAAATAAATATTGAAAATTATTGGTTTACCTTGTCCGAATGGGCAAGTAGAAAGAAAAGTTAGTGCGGAGGCTTGTCTATAGATGGCAATACAAATTGCTCGCAGTCAATGGGTTAAGTGGTTGACAGGAAAAATGGCCTGGCGGGTAATTCTTGAGACATATTGGAAAATCTTTCGTTTGGCATGTAACCGTTTTCAATCTCTTGCTTGGCCAGGGGCGAAAATCGATAATTCATATACTGGAGAGGGACTTTGAAGCAGCGAAACAACATTGTGACCATATAGTTCTGCACACTCTTGTGTGCTATACATGAAGATTGCAGATAGCTGCTGATGTTTTACACATTAATTGAATTCTGAACATGATAAGCAATGAATGTACAAATGCATCTACATACTGTAGGCCTAACTTGGAAATTAATAACGCAAAAAAGCTATTATTGAAAACAATTATGAGCAATACTATGATCATTTAAATTCTTCTATGGCAAGAATATGAAAATGTTCAGGGTTCACCCGTTCTCTCTTGTGTCCGCTCTCCTGAATGCCAGCAATTATTACACTATAACTCTCTTCTCTTCAGAGCTTTTATCTGTTTCAAATATTTTTGCAAAATTAATTGAGACATACATTATGGTAGGGAAGTCTTCCTTGTCTGTTCTGAGACTAGATAGCACTCCTTGCTTCTTTCTTGTCCGATCCTATGACTTTGGTCAATCTCTCCGGCACTTTCAGTTGAGATTGCCCCTTTGCTACCACCCCCCCCCCCCCCCCCCCCCCAATCCAATACTTGTTTGTTCATTCTGCCACTGGAAGAGAGCAGACAGTGTTTTGTTCCAATCCTTTATCGTAAAGCACTGGTCATTACTTTCCATGAAAGTGCCACCGGTGGTCATTTGTAAACCGTTCGATGTAATCTCCTCTTTTTTTCCCCCATGGTAATTATGTTTACCAAGGGTTGTATCTTGTCCCACTGGATAGAAAACGGGCATTTTTATTGTCATGGAAATTGAATGCTTTCTTCGTTTTTTGGGGGGTTCCATAGTGGCTGCATTTATAAGAGGTAATTGAGACTTAGGAGAGGCTTGTTTTTGAGTTAAATGGGGAAAAGCTCATTCTAGTTATATGCTATGCTAAACAAGTGGCACCGCGTATTCACAGTAAATTTTTTTTGTGCAATCCTGTTTTTTCTGCTTCTTCATTTTAGAGAAGTAGATAGTTTTCTAAATCACCTATTTTTTGTGCAATCCCTTTTTTTTTCTGCTTCTTCATTTTAGAGAAGTAGATAGTTTTCTAGATCACCCTAGTTTTAGGTTTCGGAGAGGTCATAATAGGGTCAAATAGGGTGCTCTGTAGCTCAGTTGGTTGAGTCCTGGTCTAGTAATCCAGAGGTCTAGCGTTCAAGTCCGATACGTGCCAGGTTTATTTAGCTTAATTCTCTCCAGCCAAAGCATTGAAGAGTTTTCTGTGATCAGGCACCAACTATAGTGTTCTAAGTACTGTAGCATGGGTGGTTGCATTTAACCTCAATCTCGGATGCATTCATTGAGCTGTAGTAGTAGTCATATACTAGTATCCAAAGCCATTATCTGTCTTGATGAAATGCTACTAGTCCTGTAGTATATGCCACGATAGATTAAAAGTACAGACGAGCTGATCAACCACTCGTCCTCATCACCTTTAACTTCAATAAAAAAGTTTTAAGAGTAAGAAAAACAAGGGAGGGGAAGTAAAAACTTGTCAGTTTACTGTGAGTAAACATGTGCATCACTGGACTTAGGGACTCCTTTTCATGACAAATGCATGTGTGCAGACTTTAAAGTGATCCATTAACTTCATAGAATTTGTCCAAAAGTGATATCTGAGACGTCAATCATGCGCTAATATCATCGTAAGGCCCCCCCCCCCCCCCCCCCCCCCCCGTAAGACCCTTCCGAATAATGTGTGAAAGTTTTGTCCCCCCAAAAATAACACTGTTTACTTAGTGGTAAAAGTGACAATGAATGTCAGATTTTATCCAGATCGTTCACCTGAACTATGAACGATCAAAGTATCTGAATTTGAATACTCTTGGACTACCATCGCAAAGCTTCCCGGAACGCTTTCATTTTCAATCTTAAAATATCCATAATTAGAGATCGAGACATTTGAAAAATCAAAACCCATTTTCCTCTTCTGTTATCATTATAAGCCAAACAACAAGGTACAAGAGAAGTGGGGAAAGCTCCAAGTGATTTTGGTTGAATTTTACAAAGTAGGGAATAGAAAGGAACTAGTACTCCAATGCACAGCTCTGCTTGAGTAACCACTGCAGTGTCCCTCCCCCCTCCCCCCAAATCACTTTAGCAAACTATAGATATTTGTCGACAAGAGTACTATAAGTAAAAGCAACTAACTCACTTATCTCTTTTCTTACTACCAAGCTGTTTGTACATACAGTACATGTGTAAGTAAAGCAACTAAACTTTAATACTTATCTCATTTTCTGCTGTTTTAAACTTGTATGGGAGGAAACACACAATCCTAGGTCTAAGAAAGTATAACATTTGCAGCATTGGCAAAATGAATGTAGGCCAAAAATGAATTTGACAAATTTAATGGATCACTAAAAGTAATCTTGACATATCTTGTGTACCGTCTTTGGATGTCTTATTCAAAAACCCACATTGAAAATACAGGTTATAGACAGCAGTACTTACAGTAGCCTTAAGACATGTGTATTTGCCATGTAGGTACACAACAAGATAGGGACAGAAGGCAATACATTTTTTTTCTTTCTTTGGAGGGGGGACTTAAATTTGTTTACCCATATGCTAACAGAAAACACAGCTCGTCAAATGTGGGCTGGGCTAAATATGGATCTTATGTCAATACAGGACTTGGTCTTGGTCTATATAGTGTCAATAGATGACTTGTTCCTGTACCTATAAGGCATATTGCTCTATCCCAGTCTCCTATTTCTCTAGCTAATAGGCTTTTTTTTCATCCCTTTAATACGGGACTAGGACTTGGTCTAGTGTCAATAGAAGGAATTGGTCCTGTACCTATAAGGCTTGCCTTCTCTCAGTCTCCTATTTCTGTAATAGACTTGTTTACCCACCCCCTTACAAGAACAACTACATTCCAACATTAAAGTCCCGTTGTCTCCTGATTAACTGACCACTGGCTTTAAGCACTTGATAATAGTGGACATGTATGCTTACACGTACATGCACACAATCGCAATTTCCAAAGAATTTGCACACCTTCGTACTTTATCTCACACAAGCTTACACACGCACACAAGTACCAATTCTCAAATACACACACATGCACATACGCAAGCAGAGACATACAACCACACATTCAGATGCACACACGCACAAGCACAAACATACAATCACACATACAGATGTACATGCATGCACACACGCATACACACACCAAAACAGACATACATTTACAATCAGATTTCAGATTGACACATGACGAAAACAGACACACACACTAGCGGAGAAAAAAAAGACATCCACAAAGCCTGTCTGGGTAAGATGTTGACATGTTGCTTTAAAATGAACACAATTCATTTGTACACATTTTTTGTTTTCTTTTGCTTAATTAAATATGCAGTACTTCTGTAGTAGAAATTGGTAGCTAACACAATCTACCCTAGTTCCCCTCCCACTGGTCCAAGCCTTTGTCTTTTGAGTCCTGTGAATGGGCTAGATTGGATTGTGGTCTAGGGTCACTGTGTACACATCTTGTTTGCGTCCAGTCTTCGAGGCACTGAGTGTAGACCTAGTTCTTTGACCGAGACCTATATTTAACACCATAGATCTCTCTATACATTTATCCTTTTCCCACAGTTATTTTTAAAATATTTATCTTTGTTAGGGCAGTCACAAAAGCTAGTAAGCTCCCCCCCCCCCCACTGCCCTTACAGAAAGAAGAAAACAATATGACATATAATACAAACAACTTTCATTGGTTAGGAAGATTCATAATACACAATTTACAACAATATGACATATATTTCATTCCAAATTTTATTTCAAGCATTATACAATCAGACAGTTTTTACAAATTAGTTCAGGAGAAGTGAATATTCTTTCAGTACAGTTATGTTTGGTATGTAGCTCAGTAAGAAAGAACGAAAGAAAGAAAACGCATTTACGATGATAGGAGAGATGGGACTTAAATTATCAATCAAAAGTCAGAATGATTCCATACAAAAATACACCTATAATACTGCATTGAACACAACCCCAGTGTATTTCAACCCACTTCAGGACTGATTGATTTGGGTATAACATGTATTCTCCATAGACCCAAGCCCGAGTATTTTCAGGACCAGTCCTGAATGGGTTAACCGAATTCATCATCTTCTTTGTTCAAAAAGATTGGAAACAAATTATGTTAATATAGCTTCCTAGCCATATTTGGTCAAACATTGAGTCACACCAACTATACCCAACTCACAAACTTTTAAAGAGATATGTCATGAATACAGAATGTACACCAATTAAAAGAGGGGTAGTAAACAAGCAGAGTACATACATGTGACCAGTTACAGTACATGCTTGAGGGGGTCTGAGTTTTACAGGTTTTTATTTACCCCATCTCAAATTGCTCTATCAGCTTTTACAAAGGGGGTGATAATTCCACAAAAATAGGGGGAAAGGATGTTCAGAAGTGCTTAGAAAGTGAGAAAACAAGAATCCTTAGAACGGCCTATATACATCCACTTGTATCATTTCCACCCCATGCATGCATGCACAAAGGGTGATGCCACTTTTGATTAGTCGTGGGCTAACTTGGAGGCGAAAAGCTTTAGCCTTTTTGTACCCAGGGCTGTTCAATCTCTCAAGCCCTCTCTAGTATATATAGTCTTTTACTAGTAATTGTTCCCGCTCATAACAATTTACTCTGCATATATATATATTTCCCCGGCTCTTCGTTGTAGCCTCTCCTATGAATCAATGCTTTCTTGTATCTTTTTTGAAATTCCCACTTCACTTCTTCCCCCATCTCTCTCCGCCAACCTCTTCATCAACAACAACAACAACAAGAAAGGGAACATCAATAGACATCACAAACCAACATATTTTGTAATAGTATGGACTATATTGCAATTATAGCCATTAATTTGTTAACCATCTGTGCGAGACTTACTTGATTTTGATATTATACTCCTACTTTATCGCAGTTGTAGCCATTTGATAACCCATTCTCTTCGAGGTTCTGAAATCCCTGTATAAGCTTTGTACATAACCCACCCAGCTCCCATAAGCAATGGGTTTACCTAGAGGCAAGACTTATTCAATGTTGGTATAATATGCATTCTTCATAGACCCCTGCAAGCCCAAGTATCTTCGAGACCTGAAAGAATAAATAAGGAAACAAAAACAGGCAGTCAACTACAAGTTAATATGATCAAATACTATTACTAAATCGTTGCAATGAAAGAAATTCAGAAGTTTATGGAAATTACATATAGTACATGTATTTATGAAAATTAACTTCAAAATCTAAATTTCTGTACTATTAGAAAGTGCAGTTGTGCAGTTGTTTGTGGCAAGTGTAGGGATATATTTGACAAGACGAATTCATGAATCTGGGAGATTATTTCTAGTGGCTTGAACACATGTAATCCAAATACTAGATGTTGATGTCGTTGTTTCTTTTGTTTATCATGTTTATTGGATTATCCGAAGGTAATGAATAATTCCGCGAGAGTCCGCCATGAAGTTGCGGCATAAATTTTTTTTTTGCGGGCGTTTCATCCTATCCGGCCCTAAATCTTTCCAAGGGGTTGACCTTTGGCTACCAATACCCGATCCCCCGTCTTTAAATGCACGTCAGAATCGTTGACTGCTGTCTGACAGTGCACTTGCATAATTACAACCCACAGAACTAGTTGATTCATAAAATTAGATTAGAGGCTGCATTACTAAACCCTACTGCTGCTTCCATGTACACAAGTGTGTGTAATTTGGATGGCTCGTTCAAGTGACTCGGTACTGAGTGTCTTCAGCCAGTGCCGTGGCTACCAGGGGGGGGGGGGGGGGGGGGGGGGCATGTTACCCCGCCACCGCCCAATCATTAGACAAAAACAATTACAAAAAACATAAGGGGAAAATCCATATACAAATATAAAATGTGTGCCTCCAAGTATTTGACTTTTTAAAAAAATAACATAAGAGTGTGCCCCCCCCCCCCCCTCTCCAATAATTTGCGTGCCCCCTAAAAAAAAATCTGACCACGCTTAGCCACTGTATTCAGCTGTATGATTAGTAGGGATGCCGCGATCATCTTTCAGCCATCCAATGAAATTCAGCGCTCCTTTAATCTCACCCTTAATGACGACGCATCAAGTTCAGGGGAATTTGATTGTCACATACTTGTACTTTCCTTGCCCTTTCGTAAAGCTATTACATATTAACCCATTCAAAACTGCATGGTGGGTGTTGCGTAGAGAGTTGCCATCAAACGCAAGTGAGAATGTGCATTATTATGTGCAATTGAGCCAATCAGATTTGCGCTTTTATAGGCACATTTTCTCACTTGCCGTTTAATCGCGACTTTGCGATTGATCGCAACTCTTTATGCGACACCCCCCCGGTCTTGTAACCTGTAAGTTACCGAGGCTGGGGTCTATGGAGAAAGTGTGTTATACCCAGATGGATGTGTCTCCAATGAGTTATATTTGCTCCTGTAAGTTGACCGATGCATGCCCGTGTTGTCTTGATCCGAGACGTTATTATATTCACAAGCCTGACATTTATTCATTTGTTTTCCAAGCGCGTGATTTAGGACTTTTTGTAAACATTGACAGCTCTCCAATCAGCTGATTCGTGCGAATCCTAGCTCTACTAGCTTGTCTATCATTGACATTCTAGCATTTAGTTTGTTGACAGTTGTATACCTGTTTTCATTTTATAGCTTCTTTGTACCATTTAATGATTGCAGGATAATAGGTTTTTGATTTCTCGTTTGTCATATCTCATTCACTAAATACATCTTTAGGATAACTGTCGTACTTATGTGTATATGGCTCACTTCAATGGAAGAAATATTTTTTCCAAATTAGGTGTTTTATTAGATTTAGATCATCTAACAAAGAAGTAGAAATATGCAACTTTTTTGGAACATACATACTATGAATTGTAACGGTGAATACTGTATATTTGCTCAACGTTATCATTATTTTTCATTAGCGATTTTAATTTTAATTTTTAATTCAAATTCAAAGACCAACTTCAGAGCTTGTTACTCATATTTTTAACTTTAAAAATCAAGTATAGCTCAAGAAAGGTCATATTAGTTTTTTTTTTTCTTTTCAAAATCCCCTTTTCCTTGACGATGTTGTTCCTGCATATTTTGGTGTCAGTTGGGTCGCATCTAGTACAAGTGTTTGACTGAAATGAGACTCGCGAGGGGAAACATTATTTATGTTATCTTTTCAATTTATTTTTTCTGGGGCAAAGTATACATTTGGACCAAAAACGAATTCCCCACTCATATCAATGAGTTAGTATGCCTTACTTGTGATTTGCAGACTTTAAGAGTGAAATAAACATTCACTGCCCCCACCCCCCCCCCCCCCTCCACATTTTCCAGACTTAAGGGGGTAATTATACATTTTGAGCAAAACAAATGTAACATGCAAATATGTCTAGCTGCAATTGACTCGGGGGGGGATAAATATATATATATGTGGACTCCACAACCAATGTCAATTCATATCATTAAAAATGTCTTATTGATCATAGTTTTGATTGTCCCATATACAATCCCAATAGAGTTAATACAGGGCCCACCAGGTTCCTGTAGGCAACGGGTTAAAAAGACTAACCCTTTTGTAGCGGGTGTAATCAAAGACACCATTATTTGAAGCGTAATAATAGAACTAGTCTATTCTTACGCAGGTCCCTTCGCCAAGATTAACAAGGAATAATGGGAAACCTGTTATTTACAACAAAAAAAGGGTTTGTCTATTTTTATTCTTGTCTCGTAAGCAAGTTCATCAAGGAATAATTTTGAAACTTATTATTTTCAGAATAGGTTCGTCTGTTCATATCTTTGTCTCTTCGTCAAGTCCCCGTCAAGATAGGAGTCGCATCGCCTAGACTGATTTGAAGATGATACCCTGTGCCACAGATATTGCATTTCAAAGCTCTAGATATGCAATATCATTTACATTAGAGAGCTTTCAACTTGCATCTTGTATAATAATGAACAATCACTGGTCTATCTAGATAATGCAACATCAATGACTCGAGTTCATTTTTGTGTATTAATGAAACAAATCTCTGAACTGCTGTACAACGTAGTATTGTATATCTATAGATATATGCAATATCAGTTACATTATAGAACTTTCAACTTGCATCTTGTATAATGATGAACAATCACTGGTCTATCTATTTAATGCAACATCAATGACTCGAGTTCATTTTTTGTGGAATAATGAACAATCTCTGATCTATTGTACGATGTAGTATCTTATATCTAGATATATGCAATATCAGTGACTTATAACTGTTCTCTATTTTTAAGTCAAAGAGAACATTTCTACTGGCATTTGTATAATAATGAACAATCATTAGTCTATCTAGATACATGCAACATCAATGAATCAAGTTCATTTTGTGTGTATTAATGACAAATATCTCTGTGATAGATCTACAGGACTGTATGATGTATCTCGATGATATGCAATTTCATCCACACAGCGTGTATCCACACTGTGAATCACATGCACTGACAGAACACACTGTTTTTTTTATTTCTGATATATATTCACCCCATCTTAGTAAAGGAGAGAGAATTGAAAGTGTTGGGGATTGAAGCATTAGCAAGGGAGAGGAGATAATTACATTAAGTGAAAGTGGGGAATATATAGTACGCACCCCGTTTCCCCGCCTAGATATTAACACCCCGTGCTCGACACGACACGATAACTCTGCCATCCTCTTCAAAATTAAAAATGCTGCGCCTTTATGATATCCAAAGTTAATTTCCCAAATTGAATTGCAGTCAAGGACGCGGACAAAAGCTCGACATCTTTTTTTTCTCTCCCATTTTCAAGGTCATGTTAGATAGGCTTTCCGCTTAAATGTGTTTTCATATTTTTTTCTGTGTTTT
Organism: Echinarachnius parma; assembly: GCA_037951105.1. Taxonomy (NCBI): domain Eukaryota; kingdom Metazoa; phylum Echinodermata; class Echinoidea; order Clypeasteroida; family Echinarachniidae; genus Echinarachnius; species Echinarachnius parma. The sequence goes on along the minus strand of JBAMJV010010538.1, from coordinate 59,739 downwards.
CATTTTTTTTCCTGTGTTTTCATTTTTTTTCCTGTGTTTTCATTTTTTAAATTTCATTTTTTGCATTTGTGATGCTCTCAATATGAAGGTGATGCAATTTAGCCGCGCTCTTTTTTTTCTGGTTTCCACTCATAGTGAAGAAGGATGTGTATTGCATAGTATTCGTACTCGGTACATGATGAATGCCACTGGTAAGATTTATTAAGATTAACTTATAAATGTTTTTATCTGTTTTCCCCATGTTCCCATTTTAGAAATGCATTGAATAGCTGTCAAACTGAACTGGCTACATTAAATTTCTAACATTTTCAGCTCTTATTTATCCAGGTTTGCACAATTCTCCCAGAGTGATCTGCGTCAAATAGTTCTTATTGGACTTATTGTGCACTATCTCCACTCCCTCGGGAGTATTCCAGCAAGAATATAACTAATGTGTTTGTATATGTTTTTGTTCCCGTGTACAGGTACCAGCAGACGCCTCTGATCTACCAGGCCTCGCCTTACTACGTCGCCCAGCCCACATTCGCCACCGTCCCCGCTCACTCGCCCACCGCCACCCAGCCGTTCATCGACTACCAGACGTACGCCGCGCACCAGCAGTTCAACGCCGCAGGCACGTTCGGGGATCAGTTCAACTACGCCGCCTCCACGGCACCGCACGGATTTGTCACGCCCACCGCCTACAGCATCTCGGCGCTTCAGCAGTCTACCGGTTCCCTGCCCACCGGGGTCAGTGCCGCTGCACCGTTCACGCAGTACCAGGCTGCGCAGCCCGCCGTCGCCGCCGAGCACGCATGCTTGCAATAACTACACGCATCCGTACGAAGAGCGGGAGAGATCGTCGCGAGAACCCTTCGTCTCTCTCTCTCCGGTGGAATCGCACTTCTGAAGGCGGGAAGGAAAATTAGGAATTCTTTCATTTATTTCAATAAATGAAGATTCCCTTTTTTTCTGTTTTTTATATATAGAAAGAAATATGAAGACAATTGATAGATAAGATTTTGTTTTCTTCACTGTTATTATGTCTATTAATATATATAGTCACTGTTAAGCGGCGCTTCAACTTGTGGGTGAGGAAGCATTAGAGGATGTTGGATGCTGCCGTTGTGATGTGTAGCCGCGGAGATCGTGTAACGAGCCATATACGGCATCCTATCGCTGAGAATCGATGTCATGTGCAGCTAATGGCCATCGGTTACATGGGGCTGCCCACACTTGCAAAGACATGCTTGTTGGAGGAGCATATATGTACCACTGCTGTTGCTAGTTAATTCTAGGTATAACTGTTTTCTTTATACAAAGGCTCCTCGGGAAAACAAAACATAATAATCTGAATGGTAATTGTTACATGGTTGTAAATCAAAAGGTACATATTTCAAGTTGCACATAGCTGTTACGTAGTTACGAAAAAAGCTTTCATGAGTCAAAACTATTATTGTTATTGAAGCGATTATTATTATCAAATTATTATTATGAGATAAACGTTCTGCCTTGAATATGTTTATTTGTTTCTTTTAATTCAATGTTAATACATGTATTATGATTGTATTCATTATTAGTTGGCATTGTACTTTAATGTTTAATGTGCTCACACTAGTGAACAAAGATTATTGTATTGTAGGATAGCGCATGGGCTGCTTCTTTAGGGAATCGGTGTAGAAATCCATTGAACATGTACATGAACATTAATGGTACATAAAAGAAAAGCGTATTCTCTTAGTTATCTTAGTTTTCATTTAGTACCCATAGTCCTAACCCTTAGTTATTCATGATCATTATATGGGAAAACATTATGATGTTTTTCAGGGGAAACAGGGGTTATTCCAGGAAGAAAAAAAAAATTAGTCAAAGATTCATTAGAATAGTCCTTTAGTCATTCTTCTTATATTAAGTCATCAGTGTATCCTTATCTCCACTATATGATATTTAATCTATATAATTCACATGTATATCATACATGCTTACATGTATATCTATATATACAAAATGAAATTAAAATTGACAAATTAAAAAAGCAATATTACGAATAGCAAGCAATTTATTCTGCACTTTTGTGTATAACTTTGTACTTTTTGGTCACTATTCGCTAGTCACCTTGAATTGATTATTTATTTTGCATGAATGCTGTTCATCCGTCCAATTTATTGATAAGGAGGTATTTAAAAATCTCTTTTTATTATGTGCAAGCCTGCCAAAAGAAACAAAGTAGCGGTCAATAAGGAGTTGTAATTCTTGATGAAATTCCATAGGGAAATGCAATGCAATTATCTTTTATTATAAAGCGTAGTGCTAATGCTTGACTTATTTCATCCTTTTTGCCTACTTATTGTCCTTTTTCCATTATTATTCAAAAATATATAAGCCATAATCACGAATATATCTACCGCAACCATTCATTGTAATGTTCTCCTCCTATAATTAAAACCCTAAGCTTCCTAAACGTGTGATTTCTACACAAGAGGGAAGCCACGCCCACATCATGACTATTCATGATGTCAGCATGCATATTCATGAGGATGGGACCCAAGCCACTCCCACTGGAAAATGTCATAGTGTTATGTGCCAATTGTAAGATGATGAATCGATTGCTTGGATATTTTATACATACAGTGTAGCACATGGGTGTTAGATGTGTGTACAAAGCAGAGAAATTGTTAATAATTATGTTAATGGTTGACAGAAGGAGAGCAAATTGTTGGATTATTATCATGGAAAAGAGGTGTTGGCACTTAATTATTATTATACCAAAATTAAATAATTGTCTTTGGTTAACCCCTTACTTATTGGAACCTGGTGGACTATGTATTAAGTCTATGGGGTATTCAAATGGAATACTTTTCATTATGGATGGATGTGATTGATCCTTCAATGCAAGGAGGTTTGAGTGACCTTTTTGCAATGACCTTCAGCCAGGACCATTTCGATCATGTCATCTCCTAATTTATCGAGGGATTATTATGTCCATTCCAAAGGTTATGAAATGAATCCAAACGCTGAACCGATCATAATGTCAACTATGCAAATAATTAAAATAGAGTGATGTTAATCCACTACTATAGATGTTGACCGATTATAGTGTCCAATGCACAGGATTCAAACGTCCATCCAAAAGATATAGTGATATTAATTGATACTAAACTTCTAATGGATGAGAAGATCAATCATAAAGAATTTAGCTATCAATCGAAAGGATTAAAACACCAACCCAAGGGATTAGAATATCAATCCAACCAAAAGGGTTTAGAATTTTAATCTCGAGTATGAGCTGCAACTGTATCCATAACCTGTATCCATAACTCTTATATCTAAGAGAGTCTTTGTCAATGATGGTTGGCATGGGCGTCGATACTTACGTAATACCTATTCATCAGGGGGGGGGGGGGATGAATGAATAGATCATCCCCCCCTGATGAATGGGTATCAATGACAGATCGACGCCCATGATGGTTGGTCAAGTGAAGTGGCGAGATCTGTGGTAATGAATGGCCGGCCCCGCATGATTATCCTCTGCAACTTGAAATTAGCATTATATCAATTTATGATGAGCTATCGCTGTAGATCAGTACTAAAAGGTGTATGAGGATAGAGAAGGGGTGTATACTTGGGGTTAAGAAGGGCGGGGCACATAGGGTCAGTGAATGGAATGGATGGGGTGCTGATGTATTTCCCAAAATGATGAGAGAGGGGGGAGTGACAGGGGTGCATACACGTGGGGCTAACTAAGGGAAGGGTCAATCAATGATGAGGAATTAGGAAGGGGGCATTGTATTACCCCCCCCAATCTGTTATTCTATCTGGTATACTATAGGTATTGGTGTTTATGACATTCTTAACATTCTTGGAAGAATTTTCAGGAGTTATTGTCAGTACCCTGAGAGACTAACGGTGTAAATTACTTGGCATTGAACCCCTTTGCTCATGTATGTAACTCCTATCCAGAGTCCCATCATATAACACACAAGGTTCATAAGAGTGAATATTTTTTTAGAAAAAAAAGTGTGCACCCATTTTTTTCTTCTTCACATGCCCTCCTTTGACCTTTGACCTTTGTACCAGATAACTAAGACAATTGTCTTTTGGATTTGTTTAGAACATCAGTACTAGAGGACAAATCTTGTGACTCGTGCTATGAATTTACACTATATATATTTTTTTTTTGCGAACAAATAGAACACCAGTTCTAAAGTAATAAGAAAATTGTCTTGTGGCTTATCTTAGAATGCCAGTACCAGTGGACAGTCTTCTGGTCACTCTATAACAAATTGTTTTTACGAATGAACAGAATAACTTACGGTCTGCTGAGAAATGGAATAGCATGATGAAACAATGAACGAAATCAAGACAGAAATTTGAGCCCATGCCTAGTACTCTTGTGGTCAAGTGCGTATTGTTTATAATGGCATGTCTTATTTGTCGGTTATATTTAAGTCTGTTTATTAAAGTACGAGTAAGTGGTGCATTTTGTGGAAGTTCGTTAATTGTCTTGCATGTACTATATACTAGAGGAGAGTAGGGCTCATATTCATAAAAGCCTGCTAGCTTTAGTTCAGTTCATGCTAAGTCTATTTTGGATGATGTGGCTAGGTATGAAACATGTGATCTTTTAGTTGCTAACTAGGGTTAACTTAGTGGGTATCTAAGGCTAACCCATGCAGCTAACCCTAGCTGTGGACTAGGAAACCTGTTGGTTGCTCACTTAACCGTATCATTTGGAAAAGACTTAGCATGGAACTGAGGTAGCAGGGTTTAATGAATACCAGGCCAGGAACATAACTGGATGTTATGAGGAATAACTTATATCTCTATTGTTTTTGCTTCAGAGGTTTACTTCAACATAATATGTACAGTTTATTATGTTACTTTATCTTTTTGATATACTATACATCAGCCATTTTGAAATATTCTAAAGCTTGTTGCATGTATAGTAATTTACTACATGTTCATGAGGGGAAAATGTGAAAAAAAAATGAAGATTTTTGTTGATAAATTGCTGATGAGAAGATTATTCAGAATATTATTCATTATTATAATGTGAATTGTACGAATATTATAATTACTATTATTGATATCTATCTTGGTATAATTTTCATTTTTCATATTTAATATACATACAAGCATTATTTGTATTATCGTAATGATTACAATGTCTTGTTTAAATAATAATAATAAGTAGTGTACATATTCTAGGTCAATGGTTTTATATTACACATTGTAGATACACAAAAGATGCAAACGTAGTATAGCAATAGAAATATATGATTAGCCACTATAGGTGTAATATATTATATATATGTTTCAATATGTATTCTTAGTTCTCACAATAAGTACTTAATTAATTTTTAGAAAACTTGGATAAAATCCTTGAGCAAAAAACTGAGATTGTTTTCTGCACAGATGTCCAGAACAAAATATGTTCACGTACCCTAAGGATATAAGAGTAATCACCATTTTGCCTCGCTCAATTTGACCCTGTCTTGAAGCTGGATACATTTTTGTAACGGATCAGTTCTGGGGGTGTCGTCTCGTTTTTTTTTTTTTTTTACTAATACCTTCTCAAAAAATAGAAACGAAGAGCTGATGGAACTAGATAAACATTAATATTTACATTTCATTAGAATGAAAAAAGATGGTAAAAAAGCCGGTGAACAATTTTTGCACTTTGATATGAATTCACTGTAAGAGAGCAACCCAGAGTACTACCGATTCATGAGAAAATATATGACATGATGGTCAGAGAATTGATGAAGATTAATTATTGTGCATCAAACAATTTACAAACTATTTAATTGTTTATTTTGTTCATAATGTATTGTTACTGCAATGGGGAAACGTCTATGTATAGATTAATTAATAGATGCGTTTTTTTAAAGGAATTTTGAAGGAGGTGATTTCCCTAAGGTATAACCGTAATACATATATTTAAGCCTCTTTAACCAATGTTAATATCAATATTTATACTGTACTTGTAGTTAAGACATGTTTAATAATCATGATTATTGTTATTATGGCATATTTAACTATAAGATTAGCCTGTCTTTCGACAAAACTTTTTAGCAATTTAATGTAAGTTAATGATACTGTGCCATGAACAATGTTTCATAATAGTACACGCATTTTAATTGTATCGAAAATGTACTCTTTATTTTAAAACGAAATTTAACTGAATTTCTCTCCTATTTAACCTTGTCAATTTTGTATGTAAATGCACACCTTAGAAAGGGAAAATAGCATTGATACATTTCAAAGAAATTGCACGATATGAACCATGGTGGTTTTAGATTGGTTCTAGTACTCCGTGAATGAATTAATACACATTTATGATTTTCAATCTACATTATCAGTCATTTGGGAAAACAGTTGTCTATTTTTTTTTATTTCTACCGATGACAACATATTGTATTCAACGAAAAAAATACATTAATCAGTTCCCTTTTACAAACTAGACTAGAACACATTTATCAGACAAGTTTTAATTTCAAAGTGAATAGCAATAAACTTTAAACAACAAGCCTAAGTTGTACTTCTGTGGGGTTTGCGTTAACCAGACAATCCACATTTTATGTACATTTTGTTTGTATAAAATAGATTTCACATTATTTTATGTTTTACACAGTATATATTATTATTTGTTTCTACGTCGTTCTTTTTTTAATAATAAGGTCGACTTATTTTTTTTTCCTGTTGTTGCATAGCTGAAATGAAGAACAACGACCCAGCAAAAAACTTGCTGTAACATTGTCTACATAGGCCTATGCAATGTGCATGTCTTCCAAATTATACATTGTATCGTACAAACAGATAGCACTGTATTTATGAAAGTAGTTTTTCTCTTCTTCTTTTTTTATTTTTTATTAATGTTAAGATGGTAGAAAAAGAAAATGTAGAAAAAAATATTGACGAAAAAAAAAGAAAAAATGAAAACGATTTTATCAGGGTAGGGTGCAGAGTCATTGAAAAAAAAAACGACTAAATAAATCATGTACTAGTATGTAATTTATTAGCTTGGCACATTTATAGTAAATGTAATGTAAAGGCAAGACGTTGTCGCCAATAAACTACGAAGAAGAAACACTGAACAAAGGAATTATTTCTTTATTGTTGTAGAGTATAGATTTGAATGATGCATGGTGATGATGATGGTGATGATGATGATAAAGACATTGTTGATGGTGATGATAAAGAAATTGTTGATGGTGATGATAGCGATGATGATAAAGACATTGTTGATGGTGATGATAAAGAAATTGTTGATGGTGATGATAGCGATGATGATGATGGTAATGGTGATGATGGTAAAAGTGATGATGATGATGATGATGGTGATGATGGTTGTGGTTATGATTAAGATGACGATGATGACAATGATTATGATGACAATGCTAATTATGATTATGGTTATGATGATGACTATGATTTCAATGATAACGAAGATGGCAATGATGATGATGTTAATGACGATGATAATGACAATGATTTTGATGAGGATGATGACGATCATGACGATGATGTATTTCCTATATGGACGATGCTATTAGGATGAAGTACAGATGATTTGGGTATATTGTAAATGAAGGTATAGCTTGCATTTATTTATATGTGGATTTCTTTACATACATGTTTCCTCGCATTTGTAGGAGCTATTAATGTTAAAAATCGCTAGTTTTCAGATGCCTCCCTCAGTGACTGGACCGTTATTAAAATCCATTGTTGTACGTGCATTCGGAATTCTCCCTACATTTGAAAATGCTTTGTCTGTACATTGTTGCATTTATGAGTTGTATTCTTTTCCATCGGAAATGAAAATAAACCTGAACTCGGGACCTGAACCCGAGGTCCTAAATCATGATTCATGTCTTTAAAAGAGCAGGGCGAAAAGGCGAGGAAAAAAAGTAGGTTACATATGTGCGCACCAACAGGTACCAAACGACCAAAGTTATGCCACCTGTGCAGGCTGCTGCCCACCCCCCCCCCCCCCCCCCCCCATCCGCCTCCCCCTCAAGGAATTACCAGACTATCCTCGTCTGGGTATATCAAACTTAAAGGGATTTAGTTACTTTGTTGACATGTGCAAACAAATGATTTTATTTTTTGTTGTTGTTGATATTTGTTGAAAATCTAATATGCCAACTAATTAAGTGACGTGTGAAAGTTCCATGGTAAATTTGAATATGTCATTATGACCGAGTAATAAGTGAAAATGCAAACTGATATTCGCTTACTCATTGAACTGACTTTGTACACAGTTGAAAATCTCCAGTGGAGAATTTCCAATCCGAACCCTTCAATCATACATATCTTCATAACGAAAGGGAAATGTGGAAAACCGAAACCTGCTCCATGTTTGTATTGGTAATATACGAATACAACGATGTGAGAACCGCTAGAGTTCAAAACAAATTTTGTGGATGTTGTCAATCAGTGGCGTAGCGTGGTCGGACTGATTGGGGGGCACGCAAAATTTTGGGGGGGGGGGGGGGGGGGGGGGGGGAGAGGGCACACCTTGGGTAGTATTTCTTCGTTTTTTTCAAAAAATATCCCCTTATGTTTTCTATTGTTTTTTTCCAAATTATTGGGGGAGGGCACGTGCCCCCCCCCCGTGCCCCCCGTCGCTACGCCACTGTTGCCAATGTTACTAGATGAAATCCAGACAAACATTTGTTTTCTCGTTAAACGACTGAATAATCTATGAATGGCTTAGCATCACCAGTCAAGAAATAAGAAAAACTATGGCAGTTTTAAAATATCCATGTATTTATATATTATGGGGGACTCAAAGGATTCATGATTGGCAACGCGCTCTGGGAAATTTCTGTAAAACTCTCCATAATAATTATAATTATGTTTAGTACACAAAGTTTCCCAATTTTTTATTTTCTCAAGATATAATTATGTTCCCCTTCGATTGAGCTCAATGTATGTTTTGTAGAACGCATTTCAACACAATTTTGATTTAAGGTTCAGGGAATTGATAAGTGTGACTTTGACCAAAAAAATTGAAGGAAACAAATATGGGTGTTGTTTTTTCATAGAAATCTTTGTGTTTTAGTGCGGTGTAGTAAATCGGGAGTAAATCGTATATTACTCAGTGCCAGTATGAATATTAAAGGACCATGAAATCAGAGTGCGTTGCCCAATTTGAATAAATTTAGGAAACCAGTGCACTATAACACTGATTGCCCATTGACCCAAAAAAATCATTCGGATGGGCATATCTCGGCCAATACGTAACCTATTCCTTTGATTTTCGGTATTCGGACATTATTTGTTATGCTCTTTCTGAAAATGAAGTCCAAATTTGAAAAAAAAGAAAAAGAAGATGTTTATGACATCATTGATGACATCACACTTCACCACTCTATTTAGATCTTTTCTATTCGATCATTTAATTGATCTAGCAAAAGCAGACCTTCATTGTACTTCGAGTCTGTATAGTCTTGATGTTTACAATCCAAACATTAATTTTATTTTGGTTGAGCACAATCAAAGTGATTCAATCAGATGTGCGATGTAAAAAATAATGATGATTTAGCTTTTTACTTGGTAAAATGATACAAATAATCCATGATACATAGGAATCGAGTTTGAGACTTAGACCTTTGCACTATGAAATTTGAAATTTCACGAACTTAATGGAATCTAGTAACATAGTCCAAATCCACAAAACTGAATGCGGTTTATACCACACCGTTTTGTAACCGTATTACCAATAGAAGCATGGCACAGGTTTTGGTTTTTCAAAATTCCCTTTTGTTAAAGATATTTACAATTGAAGTGCTCAGATTGTTAACTATCCACTGGATAGTCATAACCTTGTACAAAGTCAGTACAGTGAGTTAGGGAATATCATTGCAATTTTGCTCATCACTCGGCCATATAACGTCCAAGTAACGTGCAATTTATACAAATTTCTTAGTGGACATATTATCATATCACAACAATGAAACTTTTGAATAAACATTTTCAGGTTGTGCACTTGTAATTAAAGTTACTAGATCACTTTAACTTTAAGATAGACGTAGTTATCCGTGTGGACTTGTGATTCATGAAATGTTTGACTGCACTCGAAGATGCATGCAAAAGAAGAACACTATAACTTTAAGGGCGACCCAAACTTAACTTGAACTTGAACTTGGAAGTAAGTTATGTATTTTGTTTTTCTTTCTCCCGGAACCTAGATACGCTTCCAATGTTAGTCCCACGAGTATAGAACAGAAGAAATACCCATGTTTTGTTTGAGTCTGTGAAGACACGGCAGACGGTTGTTTTTCTTTTCTCGGTAAGGGGGATTTCAGAGCGCGCTTCAATAAATCTTTTGCAAGTCGTATCTGTTCTGTCCTCTCTCGGGGTACCTATGTTTCGTTCGTCGTTGTTGTTTTTTGTTTTTGTCCGATCGCCCCCTCGATCGTCCGTGGTGGCGTAGCCAAGGGGGGTCAAGGGTGGGGGGGGGGGGGGGGAGAGGGGCAAAGCAGACACTATCGCAAAAGGGGAACATTTACCGCTTTATTCAGGGGTTTACTATATTGGCTGCGATTTCTATTTAATTATATTATCAGTTATTTATCGTTTTGAGCCTGTACATGGTTGAAATTATAAATGTTATTGTTATCAAATAGTCTTAATTAATTAAACCGCATGTTGTACGTTTAAAAACATGACAAAGAATCTGAATAGTAAGAATCATTGACGGCCGTTCAACCTGTTCTCCAAAACGGTCGAAGTGAGGGTCTATGGAAAGGGCAGTGGCCGGAGCACTGAGAGGGGGGGGGGGGGGGGGGGGGGGGGGGGGGGCGACGACACGGAGGGCATGCCCGCACCTCCAATAATTTGACAACAACAATAACACTTCCCTTACGGTTGTCCTTGGCCTGGTAGTATTCCAAAGTTATCTTTTTACATTTTTTTATAGTTTGGGTTCGTCTTCTTTTAACAAATCATTGAAGCATTGAAGATATTACGTGGTTGCATCGTCCTTTCGAAAATGACATTTGAATGATGGGTAGGGTTGGGTTTTGCGTTATGAAATGTGCCCTGTGTTATCGCCAACCCCCCCCCCCCCCCCCCCCTGCTATTTGAATGTATGTATGTATGTATGAATGAATGAATGAACGGACGGAACGAACGAACGAACGAACGAACGAACGAACGAACGAACGAACGAACGAACGAACGAACGAACGAACGAACGAACGAACGAACGAACGAACGAACGAACGAACGAACGAACGAACGAACGAACGAACGAACAAACGAACGAACGTACGTACGAACGAACGAATGAACCATCGAACGAACGAACGATGGACGGACGGACGGACGAACCAACGAACGAACGAACGAACGAACGAACGAACGAATGAATGAATGAATGAATAAATGAAATGAATGAATGAATGAAGGAATGAATGAATGAAGGAATGAATGATACTATTAGGGGCAAGTGTCAAAACTCTCGGGAGCTCCAGAATCCCTATGCTGTCATCCCCGCCGCACACACATACACACAAAAAACAACAACCGAAAACACTGCAGCACATCTACGACTCGCTTTGTGCTGTTGGTCTCGCAAGGTGGCGCTAGTCCACTTTATCACCGCACGGTGATATATTTGTGTGATTTCCAGTTTGATTACTTGAGTTGACGCGTTCTAATTTGTATTCATTGAAATAGCTCCATTCAGTCATTAATGCTCTTATCTATATTTCTTCCTTGGGTTGTCTTCTGTTATTTTGTTCTCTCTTTACCACTGATGCCAACTATTATAATCTATCTTACTTTAAAGGGATCTAGTAACTTTGTTGACATGATCTGCAAAAAAGTGATGATTGGTTGATACAATATTGATGTTATCTGATATGTCCACTGGGTGTTGTGTGAACATTTCAAGTTAAATAGACGTTATATGGCCGAGAAATGAGCAAAAAAGCAAAGTGATATTCACTAACCCATGGCACTGACTTTATACAAGGTTTCGATGATCCAGTGGATAATTAAACATCTGAGCACTACAATCGTAAATATCTTTTTAATGAAAGGGAAATTCGAAAAACCGAAACCTGTCCCATGCTTTTTTTGTGTTAAAGCTAAGTTTCATTTAAAAGCCCAATATTAGCCAAATTATATCTGTACATGAAAGCTGAGATCCTACAGAATATGAAAATATTGCTTTCCAAGTACTCACTCATCGACAAATTGAAAACAAATCATACATTGAACACTGATCTCAAGTACCCAAATCCAGCGACTTGCAGAGTCGTAAACCGTATCTGCATGCTCTGGTGGCGTCACCCAAGGTGTTTTTAGATCGGGAACTGCATATCTACCGCATATTATACCGAGATTATACCGAGGCTCTCGTGGTTGTTTAAACTATTTTTTAAAAACTTGTTAGAGATTGCAGTGTGGTGTATTTTCACTATACAAAGACATGTATTTTATTTTCTAGACCCATTTCTGTTTCTAATATTTTGGGCTTAGGCACAAAATCAGAACATACAAATTGTTTATCGTTAAATGGACTTAGTAACATTTTCCAAATCCTCAAAATCAAATTGGAATTCTAGCGGTTCCCTCATACCTTGTTATATTCGTATTAACAATAAAAGCATGGGACAAGTTTTGGTTTTTCAAATTTCCCTTTCGTTAAAAATATATTTACGATTGAAGTGTTCAGATGTCAAATTATCCAATGGATCGTCGGAACCGTGTGCAAAGTGAGTGTAATGAGTTAGTTAATGTCACTTTGCATTTTTGCTCATTACTCGGCCATATATAGTCCATTTAACTTGAAATTTTCACACGATACCCAGTGGACGTATCAACTAACAACAATATACATTGTATTAACCATTCATCACTTTTTTTTGCACATGTCAACAGTTACTAGATCCCTTTAAATTTTAAACTCGCTGGGGAAATTGAATTAACTGAAACAGATAATTTGTATTTACATGAAATCAATTACTATTAAAAAGGTAAAGAACATGACTTTCATCTTCTAAGTCTAAATCTCTCTTATAAAATTTGATGACACAAACTAATTTGTTGTTACTACATATTCATTATGAATATTGCAAACATAAAAAACAAGCATTTTTCTCTTCTTTTTGACACTGGGTAACTGCTAGGCTTTTTATATCTTCATCTTTCTAGTGGGGTCAAAAGGATTATGTCGTTTTACATCATACTCTATCTTTAAAAAGTTAGGGGGAAAATTGTGAGCACATGTCAGATTTGGTCTTCTGTTAAACGAAATTCTGGAATTAAACTAATTAATCACAAGAACTATCACTTCCTGAGTGTGTGTGTCTATGTTTTACGAAAGCGTACAATTTGTGTACTGTTTGCAAGCCCTGTTTGTGTGTGTATGTGTGTGTGTTTGTGAGTGTGTGTGACATGCACAATGCATAAATAAGGTAACCAGTCCCTGACTCCTCAAACCCACACTTACAATTTAAGATTGTCACTAACACACTCAACTAAATACATATTACAAACAAAACAAATTCACAAATAAAACGACGACGATATATATCTATAATTTGTGTTATTTCTCAACAGATTCATTTATACAATCATTTACAGAAGAGAAGCAAGTACATGTTAGGAATAAACGAAACAAAACAAACATCAAAAGCTCTTGCACACAGCCAGATAAAAGAACATTGTATAAAGATCTCTGATATAACAATACCCTTTTATACAGTGGAACCTCGTTATGAAGAGCTTGAAATCTCGAACATATCGGGTATCTTGTTATACCAGGGTGAAACAAAAAGAAGATTAAGACCTGGGACTAGAAAGTTTATGTAGCAGTCACACCGCCAAGAGACCGAATAATTTGGGGACGTTTCGGGGACGTTCGGAGTGCTAGCGGTTTGGTAGTGGTTTGGTGTCGGAGTGTCAGTCTCTTTTGTAGTGACTGCTAACCCCAGTTCGGGCTCTTGTCGGTGCCTGATAAAGTGGAAGTTCGGTCTGGTTTCGGTTTGGCGGTGTGACTGCTACATTAGCTTGTTATAAGAGGGTTTTGTTAAATCAGAGCGCCTTATAACAAGGTCCCACTTTAACAAGGTAATTTAGTCTGCCTAAGCTCTCCATAATGTTGTTTTTTTACACAAGATTCCTGATAATATAATAAGGTACAGTAGTTGTCCTGGTCCCAATAGTCTTGTTATAATGAGGATCCACTGTACTAATTTGTATAAAGGTATGTCCCATTTTGTCACATGTATGTAGTCCTTGAATCATCATCTCCAATCAAATTTACAAAACGTTTTCCTGTGGGTTACTGGAAGCACACTCAAGTTATATGCAGGTGACATGCACATTTCCCAGTCCCTGGGGAGCATTCTAAGTCGGGCTACCTGTTGGAATTGCTCATACGCTACAATATGGGTCATTGATATGTATAATTAGGATTACCCGGTCAGATATCAACGGATATCGGAAACGTATGCCCAACGAATAGACAATTTGCGAAATTAAATTATCCGGTGATGAAAGTCGTCTCCATTGCTTCATGTACAAAACATAGAACAACGTACATCACCGGACAAGGAACGGACAAGAAACGTATAGAACGGATGGAAAATTTAGCTCTCCGTTTGACATCCGTTTGCGCAATCCGTTGATATGTGACCGGGCTATTAGTAGTACATGTACAAATTAACATCAAATCAAAGAGGTACTATAACAGATAATCTATAAACACTTTACACATGTTTCTATACATGTTATTATAAAAAACTTTTTCTTTTTTTATAGTTGTTTATTAAGTACGATTGTTTACTTGAGCTTTCAAACTGGGGTCCCAATTATAAGCTTTCGCTTCTCAGGGGCTCCAAACCATTATTTCAATGTTTTTAATATTGTTAGTATTGATTGAATTTGTATTATGGTTGAATAAATAAAATGGGACAAAAAACAAATATTTTGGTCACACAAAGAAAGAAATTATGACACTGCTTGTTAGTGAAAGTTGGAAACAAGAATGCACTATAGCAAAGGTGCATATACATAGAATATATTACAAGTATACATGTTATGATTTACAAATTAGATAACAAAATGATTATCAATTGACAAACAAATTTATGCAATTTCAAGCACATAAATGCAAGGATGAACGATTCCTTTCAGAACATGATCTACAAACTATATGTATATGTTAATGTGTATAAACAAACTGAAAATAAATACATATAATATAAAACAAAGTAACTGGTAAAATGACCTAAAAGAATTGGCCATACTACTAGTACAGCATTCAGATACAGAGAACTCTCCATCCCAGCTCTACAAAGTTGAAGAGTACCGCAGCGTGATGTCACAGCTATTCATCGCCATGGGTAATGGTTCTAAACAAATGTCTGGCAAGCCAGGCGTTTCTGACCTAGCGATTGCTTAAAGGGATCTAGTAACTCTGTTTACAGGTGCAAAAAGTAATGAATGGTTGGTACAATGTATATTGTTTTTATCTCATATGTCCACTGGGTATTTTGTGAAAATTTCCAGTTAAATGGACGTTATACATGTTATATGGCCGAGTAATGAGCAAAAATGCAAAGTGATGTTCACTAACTCATTGCACTGACTTTGTACACGGTTTCGACGATCCATTGGATAATTTAACATCTGAATACTTCATAACGAAAGGGAAATTTGAAAAACCGAAACCTGTCCCATGCTTTTTTTTGTTAACACAAACACAACAAGGTATGAGAGAACCGCTAGAATTCCAATTGGATTTTGAGGATTTGGACAATGTTACAAGTCCCTTTAAAGGCAATCTTCCAGCTTCAACCCACTACCATAAGCCTGAATCAGAGGACAAGTTGTTTGGAACCATTACACTGTAGAGTATCAAAGTAATAAAATAACAGTCTTTCGTTACAGCATATAAATGGTTCTAAAGAACCTATCATTTGATTTGGGCTATTAATAGCGTGGCAGAGCTGGCCAATAATTGTCTTCTTAGCAACCGCTAGATCAGAACATTCTGGCTTGCCCGACATTGTTAAGAACCATAACCCATACATAATGATGAATATCTGTGATGTAACAGTTTGGTACACTACTGACTTCTTAGCAACCACTTGATCACAACATTTTGGCTTGCCCGACATGGCTTTGAACTATTACCAATGGATTTGAATCGCTGTGACATCACTCTTTGGTATCTTATACTAAAACATGCAATGCCCATGTGTGATTAGGCAGCCCTCATTCCGGATCACATAGTACAAAATGAACAGCAAGGATTTGGATAATGCACAATATTTCCAAATAACAAATTATACGGATTGATGCAATCTCTCAATATCCCTTCTATAGACGCAATGAAAAAGCATCATATAATATCAAGATCTGTATTTTTTTTTTGTGAGAGTGACATTTTTTTCATTATTTTTTTACCAAAGTTACCATTTGTAAGTTTATTTTACTTTCACGTTTGCCGAAGGTTTAGCAATGATAGCAGCAATATACTCAACTTTATATAGCGCCTAAAGCCCTCTGCAGACAGAGCCGACTCGACCGGTTTTCATTCGGATCGGCTCAGTTTTCAGTGCCTTGCGACACACATTTTGCCAGTCGAAAGACAGTCGGATGCTAGTTTGGGCCAATTCAACACGATGAAACGGATCAGACCGACCGGGCCCACCTCTAGCCTGATTGAAACCAGTCGGATCGGGTCGAGTCGGCTCTGTCTGCGCCGGGCTTAATATGATTGATCATTATCTCTAAGAGCTTTGCAATAAATGAATACATACATGTACATCTCTATTCAAATTAGCCATTGTATCTATAAAAAAAGTGTAAGTAAAATAATTTCATCATCCTATTTATACAGAAGGAAAAAATACATCTAAGAATAATAATATACATGTGCACGTGTGTAATTTATTTTTTGCGCACACATGCACACATGTAAAGTATGTGCATCATTTCTGTTAATATAGTGCAAAACTGTGTATACTGTACATGATATATAGTGCTCCTGTACAAAACAACTTATTAAGCATTTATCAGCCTTTTAGTTACATAAAGCCCACCAAACACTACACAATCCGATCCAATCTAACAATCAATCAAGGATCTGAACAATAATACATGCTTTAAATACGCATATCTTGCCTTTGTTCAGATACACAGCCGTTTGTCGCACTGGAATCGGATTGTGGAGACTGTAGAATATCTGATGCGATCCGACGAACGATCACGGATCTGAACTATACTACATGCTTTAAAAATGCACATCTTGTTTTAGTTCAGATACAGGGTTGTTTGTCGGATCTAAATCCGATTGTGTAGTGCACGGTAAGATTAATACAAGCCTCCGCACTTACTTTTTTCCGTATTGGTCCATTGGGCAAGTAAAATCATACATTTTGAAATTTTGCTTGCCCTAATATAAAACTTACTTGCCCTCTTACTTCTAGATGAGATTTACATGTATGAAATTACATTGTTCTCTCATAGTTGAATTTTGTTTTAGTTGCCCAATCGGGCAAGTAAACTAGACAATTTATGACATTTGACTTGCCCGACACAAACTTGTATTTGTCCTGGGCACGCGGGCAAATATATTGCAAAAGGGACTTTCATCCCCACATTAAACATCCCGCAGTTCCTCCGAACAGCCCGATCTGTCTATTATTAACATAGCATTTAACATCACACTAACTTTGCATGCTTCGCAACCCATTCAGGACTAGTAAACAATAAAATACTCCGCTGAATGTATACAATTTAAAGGGGACCACCAGGCAAAGAACAACACATAGTTATAAGTTTTGGTACCGTTTTGTGATATCAAATACATACCCAACATTTTCAAAAGGGTTGTGTAATTCATAAACAATGCAATAAATTACCACCCCCTACGGAACCACTATTATTTCGTGGTTCCGTACGCGCCGAACATTTGCGAGTGCGCCAATTCTATTCAGGCGTACATCTGGAGACAATAGAATCCGGACGATTCGTTCGCTCTGCACAAAGGTAGTCTTCGTACATCCAGACATGCTTTAGAATGGTGATGCATTTTCCAATTATATATTTTTTCTGGAAACATATTTTTGTGAACTTGTTGATGGAATGGACTACTAAAGATGTTACCTTTCAGTTATAAGAATATTTTTTTTGGCTGGTGGTACCCTTTAATATATAGGCCCCTGAGCCCTGATTAAGTACATTAGCTTCACTGTAAACTTTTTAAAATAACCAAAATAAAAAATAACAACTATATCAAACCCATTCTGATTATGTACATGCATCCGCATTCACTGTTCGAGACAGTGTTTCAATGCGATACATAATTTGGCATTTGATGTCAGTTCTAAAATCATTCAAACAGTCCTGAATGGGTTCCAAGCTATCTATAACAATTCAAAGTTCAAGGCTCATGGATAACACAAAAAACATCCTACACACATCATTAGTACAGTGATCTCTGCTTAGTAATAGAATGCCACAATTAAAATAGGCATTCCTGTTGGAGGGGTAGAATGAGACAAAACATAAAAGTGCAAATTCACAAATAAGCAGAGAACTACTGGAGTAATTGCTTCTCCCTATTATTATAGAGTGAATTGTAAAAATCATTTTCAGGGTGCTCGCTTGAAGCCGATATGCCTCAAGAAATAACAAACCTTCATTTAAACCCTCCACAAAGTGCCCATGTCTTACTAATAGTGCAGTGTACTTGTATCAATATTTTATCCAGTTTTCAAGAATTGAGATAGAGACACGCGGATTAATATCACACGGACAATTAAACAGTCTGTTAATTCTGTTTTTTTTTCTTTTTCATTTACTATACACAAAAAATAATGCACTAGGCACCTTCTAATATACATTTTACAATATAGTTATAATCCTTGTTCAAAATCTAAAGGAGTGGTCACATTGGGACACGACTCCCCACGAATAGACCCACGAATGCAGTACGCATTGGTACAAATCAATGGCAAGCTGTTTTTAACATTTATTCCTATTTCTTGATATCAAGAATTCAATTCTTGATATCAAGAAATCAAATTCTTGATATCAAGAAATGCATTCT
The DNA here is from genome assembly GCA_037951105.1 of Echinarachnius parma. Taxonomy (NCBI): domain Eukaryota; kingdom Metazoa; phylum Echinodermata; class Echinoidea; order Clypeasteroida; family Echinarachniidae; genus Echinarachnius; species Echinarachnius parma. The sequence continues at coordinate 40,679 of JBAMJV010010538.1, read as the reverse complement.
CGATATCAAGAAATGCATTCTTGATATCAAGAAATACTTTTCGGTATTGGTAATACTTGATATCAAGAAATAAACTGATATCAATAATTCAATTATTGATATCAAGAAATAGGAATAGATGTTAAAACGGCTTGCCATAGATTTGTACCAATTCGTACTGCATTCGTGGGTCTATTCGTGGGGAGTCGTGTCCCAATGTGACCACTCCTTTACAAAGTGATAAGCAATTTGATTAAGCATACTTTAAAAACTCATATTATTCTTCTCCTCAATAAATCTCAAAAAAAAGGAAGACATTGCATTTGAGGGCAGGGATTGGTTTGATTTCCATCACAATTCTCCTTACCCACTATTAAATACAAATTGACGATTGATTTTGGTGGAAAACCAGACTTTAAGTGAAGTTGAGTGAGCTTTGTTCTATGCATACACATTTCTGCTTTCTAGATTATATAATCAACTTCTTATGATAGCAATTTATAGCATCGTAAAACTTTTCCGGGTAAAATAGAAATCAATGAAATGTAACAATCATAAAAAATGCTGCGTTGGACTAAGAAAAGCAAAAGAAAAACGTTATGCATATAGCATAGCTTGCTCAACAACCCTATGAGCACTTCAAGTCAATTAATAGCGATCAAAGCAACAGCACGTTGCCAATTTGTTTATAGGCTGCGCTTCAAGGAGAGAACCATTGTAAATTAATCAGACCAGGGCCCCGTTGCAGAAAGAGATACAATCGATTGTAAGTTGCAATTAATTGTAAGTCGGATCACGTGTTCTACATGCGCAAATCTGATTGGCTGTAACATGCACATTTTCTGACAATTGTAACTTACAATTGATTTTCATCTCTTTCTGCAACGGGGCCCATGGCCCCGTAACGATAAGGTTCATGATTAAAATCAATCAATCAATTTAACGTACCATCAGTCGTAAATCTTGTTACGGGGCCCAGGTTAATTTGGGCCATACCAAATCTGCACACCCCTTTTGATCATAATATCATTCAAAATATACACGGGGGGATCAAGAAAGGCGGTCTTTATAAACAGGTGGGTGGGTGCTGGTGCAGGTTTGCCTGTACATTCAAAACACAAAAGCAATTTTATGAACATCTAACTTAGCTTTTCAGATTTCTGTTATCCTCCAGTTAATGTCAAGTAAAGGATCAAAGAAAAACATACATCCTTACACTTGAACACAAAGAGCAAAACCGCCATCTTTTATATCACACATACATGTATGACAAGAAATATATAAAAACAAAAGTATTCTTCAGCACAAGCACAGATTTCGTACAACTGGTATCAAATAAATTCTTTGAATTTTACAGCATATAGTAATGATCACCAAGCCAAAACAAATTGTGATTATTCTGTTTGGATGTTGACATATATCTAATGGCCTAGTCCCGGCCACTGCATCTTTTCTCCTTCCGTTTCCTATCCGACCAAAATGTGGCGAAAACGGTCAGTACCAAGCAAATTTTGAAGTTCCATGACGTTTTCAAAGCATTAAAAGTATCCTACTAGTCCATTTCGTACTTGGACCGCATCAGCCGTTTGTGATACTCCGGTCACTTTGTGTCGTCCCAGGAACAGATATTTTAACATCGGGTTGTGGATTTTTTGCAGTCCACGATTCTGGTACTAGTAGTGGGAGAGACGACCTGAGAGAGCATGTATGTGTGGGCGCATGCACACCAGCATGAACCATGACGTCATCATGTCCCAGTCCACATAACAGACATGAGATCAAAAAGCCCCTATTGTACAGCTCAGATATCAAGGGAATGTAAGAGCCTTTTCGATTGCATGTCCACTATCCGGACGCCGTCACCATTCAGGCTGTATGCATGTGCCACCACTTCGTCTCGTGCCAGTACCTAATTTTCAAATGCCAGATTGGCGACGCCGCAAGAGCGGATGTGTGGGCGCATGCGCACCAGCCTGAACCATGACGTCATCATGCCCCAGTAAACATAGCACACATGCGATCAAAAATCCCCCATTTTTTACTGCACAGACCTCACCCAGCAAAGAGCGAAGAGAACTAGTCCGTCTTGAGGTTGACGTAGATGTAGCGGATAAAGCGGAGCGACGCGAAGAAGGAGACCGTGCCGAGCATGAGGAAGAAGATGTAGCAGAAGAGAAGGGTGTAGCCAAAGAACTCAATCGTCTGTAGGCCCCCCGACATGCTGGACCGCTTGTTGTAGTAGAATATGGCGTACAGGAATACAAACATACCGGTGGATCTGAAGAAGGAGGGAAAAGATAGGAACATGACTTTAATATTTATAGATCAAACAAAAAGAAGGGCAAACAGCTAAAAGCACTCAATCATTTGGATTGATCGTCTGAGGGCCAGCAGATATATTGGAGCACATACCAGTGGATCTGAATTGGTATGAGTTAGGCGAAAAAGCAGTCATAAACTAGACACAATACCAGTGGAAGATAAGACACGAGATATTTCATTTATGAGACTAGAAGAGATCGTCTGAAGTCCCTCAGTCATACTGGAGCACTGGTTGTAGTAGAATATGGCGTACAGGAATACAAAAAAAAAAAAGGAAAAGGAGAAAGCATTCATAAGATGGTCAAAAGTATAAGCTAGCATTTTTAAATTGCTTGCATTGACATACATAAGGGCCCCGTTGCAGAAAGAGATACGATCGATTGTAAGTTACAATTGAATGTAAGTCAGAAAATGTGCCATTTCAACCAATCAGATTTGCATATTTAGAACACATGATCTGTCTCACAGTTAATTCTAACTTACAATCAATTGAATCTCTTTCTGCAACGGGGCCCTGGACGGATGGACGTACATGTGGTCTCCTTACGACATGTGGTCTCCTGCTTTTTCCTTTGTAAGAAACTTACCAAGCATTACATAAGATATCCATTCTCCCCCTTATTTCTTATTTGATATTATGCAGATTATTTTCACGATGGATTGGCACCAATCAATATATTTGTTTTTGCTTGTATTTTAATTAGAAACATATCATTTTATATATTTGTATGATGTTTCTTTGTATTGATGTGAAAAAGTGGAAATAAAATAAACAAACAAACAAACAAACAAACAAGCATCAGCAGCCAAACAGAGTGGACTTACCCAGCACTGAAGACCGAGCGCCACCACCAACGATAATCCTCGTTCGACAGCTGAAAGTAGGTGAGGGCGACCGCGATGCATGCGGTTACGCTGAGAAGGATGGCGTAGACCACGAATAGGATGCCGTACAGCGTGTACTGCTCACGGCCCCACAGCGTCGCAAAGATGTAGTACAACTCCACGGAGATAGCACTGCATATAGAAAGGAAAACATTTTATTGAATTATAAAACATAAATATATCTTATGCTTTCAATAAGCTGGTTATATTGACATTGAAAACAAAAGGGATACCACATAGGGTGTACTGCTCATGGCCCTGCAGTCCTGCAAATATGCAGTACAACTCCAAGGAGATAGCACTGCATATAAAAAGGAAAACATTTTATTGAATTACAAAACCTAAATATATTTCATGCTTCCAATAAGCTGGTTATAAATATTGACATTGAAAACAAAAGGGATACCATATTTGTCGGTGTATTAACCGCTCCGGTGTATTAACCGCACCCCTAAAAAAAAAAAAAAAAGTGTGGTTAATACGGTCGTGTATTAACCGCACCCCCTTTTTTAAATTTTCTTTTTTTGAAAAAAGGTGCGGTTAATTATACACCAGCAAATACGGTACCACATAGGGTGTACTGCTCATGGCCCTGCAGTCCTGCAAATATGTAGTACAACTCCACGCAGATAGTTCTGCATATAGAAAGGAAAACATTTTATTGAATTATAAAACTTAAATATATTTCAATAAGCTGGTTATATTGACATTGAAAACAAAAGGGATACCACATAGGATGTACTGCTCACTAAAAAACAATGGAGGCTCTCTTGTGTTTTGAAGGGTTTTAAAGGCATTTCAGAGGCTAAATCACCCTGAGCCCCTCATATTTTCATCACTCACCTAAAAGGCAGGAATCCCCCCAAGATGGGGACAATATTTGCAACACTATGACATTTTAGTAGGGCTCTTTTCAAATTTTCTGGGGCTATCCGTCACATTCCGAGGGCTAAAATGCCCTGATCCACCTTCTAATTTGTTCACTCACCTAAAGGGCAGGAATCCACCAACGGTGCAGTGCATCATCCAAGACCGGTACCAGGGAACCGAGGGAATCTCCCTAGCGATGTTTTTCGTCCTGCATGGAGCATCGAACCCGTCGGCCATGTTTTTACCCATGATGCCACCAATCACGGTCAGCGGGAAGCCGACTGAGGAGATAAAAGAAAAAGAGCAATGTTACCTTTCATTTATAAGAATATTATTTTTGGGTGGTAGTACCCTTTAATTCGTAGCCACGCCATCCCTTAGCAAGGAAGTAAGCTAGCAGGCTTTCATGAATATGTTTCCAATATGTATATCTCTATTTTGTGCAAATTATTATAATTCATTTGTAAATGTTTTGTTGGAAGCAAGAATAAATTGAAATTGAAATTGAAATTGAATATGGGCTCTGGTAGTTACAATGATTGTTTTATGAAACAAGGCGCTGTCTATTGAGTAGAATAGAAAAAAAATGAATTAACTCACCACACAACCATATCATGAGCAGTAAAAGCACAGTAGTGAATGGTAGCGCCATGGTAGAGTCCCAGTACCACGCAACCGAGTTTACTATACTCCAAACGAAGAAGGATGGTACTGTAGATATCAAAGAAAAAATTCCATTGATATCATTAGCGTTAATCAAAGGAATTGGAAAGAAACTAACAAAATAATGGATGGTAATATCATGGGTGAAAAAGGCACCAAAGTAAATTGTGCCACGCTTGAGTCAGTGTTTCATGCAACTGAGTTTACAATACTTGTTATGTAGAAAGATGGGAGTGTAAAACATTAAAAAAATAATAATTCATGGATACGACTAGAGTAAATCAAAGGAATTTTAAACAAATAAAGGAAATATTGGATGCTAATATTATGAGCAGTATTAAAAAAAAAAAACCATAGTAAATGGTAGTGCCATGCTTGAGTTACAGTACCATGCGACTGACTAAACCCTAATCTAGAATGAGAAAGATGGAAATCAATGCATAAACAATAATGCACAGTTATTTAATTAATTAATAAACAAGTTGATAATACATTCAACAAAGAAAGCAATAAATGCTAATATCATGAGCAGTAAAAGCACCGTTGTGAGTGGAAGCGCCCTGGTTTTGTTCCAGTACCATGCAACTGAGTTTACTGTACTCCTAGAAGACGGGACTGTAGAAAATCTCACACCATATACAATACTGCAAATGACTATCCCTGCACAAACAACAAGCATTTAAACAGCACAATCTCTGTATGAAGAGCTTAATTCCAAAAGGGGCTATATCCACTTTCCATAAAAAATGAGTTAACAATATCAGCGCATTAATAAGCTACGTAGCTAACTAGAAATCTGAATTTAAGGACGAATTACGAGATCAAAATCAAAATATGGAACGTTCAATTTTTATATTCCCATAGGCACGTGTACAAAGTTGGACAAAGAAACCTGATTTTCTCCGAAATTGAAAAAGTGGATATAGCCCCTTTTGGAAATAAGCTCTTCATATATTATTCTAAGGCATAGAGAAAAGTAGAAAAGAAACGTAACAGAGATAGCAATAGAGAGTCGACACAGTTCCAGTATAAATATTGATCTTTATTTTGATACAAAATGAAAAATAAATGCGATTTCATTTTGGCTAGGGTTAAAGAGCAAGGGGATACTGTAGATGTTGTTATTTTTGCGCGATTAATATTTCGCGCTGAGCGACACAAAAACACATTCGCGACTTTTTAATTTGGCGACCGAGCAAGTGTTCACACAAATTGCAAAAAGCATTTATATTCACGGACTCTTGACTTCAGCGCGAAATCCGCGAAAATTAATGCACCGCGAACATTTCCACGTTTACAGTAAAAACCTGAAAAGAATCCATTATTGCTTCTCCATTGCTTTTAGAAACTTACCCGAGAACATGCTTGTTGTCAGTACCAGGTTCCAGACCCAGTTTTCCCCACCAATCTGCCTGTACATATTGCTGGACACGTACCCAGATACACCTGCAAGGTACAAATATAGAAAATATATAGGATAACATATATACAGTGACCACCAAAAGGATAAGAAAAGTGGCTACTGTAGACAGGTGACCTCTATAGGCAGGTTTTCTACTAATCTGCCTGTACATATTGCTGGACACGTACCCAGATACACCTGCAATGTACAAACATAGAAAATATATAGGATAACATATATACAGTGACCACCAAAAGGATAAGAAAAGTGGCTACTGTAGACAGGTGACCTCTATAGGCAGGTTCTCTACTAATCTGCCTGTACATATTGCTGGACACGTACCCAGATACACCTGCAATGTACAAATATAGAAAATATATAGAATAACATATACACTCAGGTGAACCTATGCACAGTGACCACCCACCAAAAGGATTTAATATGAAAAGTGGCTACTATAGACAGGTGACCTCTACAGGCAGGTTCCAAAACATTATTTTCCTTTGCACGGGGTCACTTTTGGTGGTCCCTACAGAGACATTCTAATCTGCCTGTACATATTGCTGGACACATAGATACACCTGCAAATTGAAATAACAACATGCATAATATCATATATGAATAATGTGGAAATATAGAAATATTAATGCCATATACTAGTCAGGGGTGATATTCTGTATGTCCATCCTAGAGTTGATCACGAGTTGATTATTCATCCGTGCAAAACAAAAATCTGACACAAGTTTTATTGTTCACTGAGTGAGCGTTCACCGAGTGTCGTACGCTAACAATTTCAGAAAGGCTGCTGCGTGTATTATTGTATTGAATGGCATATTTTTTTCTTTCTTCAAAATCCTGGGGGGTGTTTCACAAAGATCCTAAGTTGAACTTAACTCTTAAGTTGGACTTAAAAAGTTATGGTAAGCCATTTGTAGTCTTGGAATAAAATATATTCAAAAGCTAAAATGCAAGTATTTTAGACTTTCATAAATGTTACATCAAGAACATGACATTCTCTTTGAAAATAGAAAATCTCTATGATTTGAATCAACATTTTATGCCTTTTAACAAAACTTGTACAAAAATGTTTCAAAGAAACTAATGGCTTTCCATAATATTTAGGTCCAACTTAGAGTTAAGTTCAACTTAGGATCTTTGTGAAACACCCCCCTGCTTTAGTACAAACTACATACCTGAAGTAAGAGCATAGAGGAGTATAAAGGCCGTGTTCATTGAGCCGTGTCGATGCACGTTGAACATGCCGCACAGAGCCATCAGAATCAGAGCAGTGGCCAGGGTCAGAAACTGCATTCCCACACCTGCAAATGATAATAATAATAATGATGATGATAATAATTATGGATATTTATACAGCAAAAAATTGAAAAAAAAATTAGCATTTAAGTGCTTGTTGAGTGTACAATCAGAGTGCTAAGAGAACAGAGGAGTGTAAAGGCCATGTTCATTGAGCTGTGTCGATGTACGTTGAACATGCCGCACAGAGCCATCAGAATCAGAGCAGTGGCCAGGGTCAGAAACTGCATTCCCACACCTGCAAATGATAATAATAATAATAATGATGATGATAATAATTATGGATATTTATACAGCAACAAAATTGAAAAAAAAAGAGCATTTAATGTAAGTACTTGTTGAGTGTACAATCAGAGAGCTAAGAGAACAGAGGAGTGTAAAGGCCGTGTTCATTGAGCCGTGTCGATGTACGTTGAACATGCCGCACAGAGCCATCAGAATCAGAGCAGTGGCCAGGGTCAGAAATTGCATGCCAACACCTGCAAACATCAAGGCAAAACCAAAATTTAGCTGAAGGCAAGTAATACCAGCTCTGTGCATCGAAAACTGTGAAGGAAGAAGGTTTTTTTTTTTGTTTTTGCGATGGACTCCTACCCCTTCAAACTTCCTTTATCATAACATGCAAACTAGATCAATAAAGCAGTTAGCTAATATATTCAAATTTAATGCTGTTCCTTGCCTGATTAAACAGAGACAAGCTCTTTTCAAAATGATGTCATCTAATACTTTTTTTTTTATCATCCATCTTGCACTTAGACAAGTGGTATGTCAGGTAAACCTCACCAAACTTATGGCTTGCTGGGAACAGAATGCGAGGCAAATCAGTATATTCAACTGCGCACAGTTAAAGGGCAATGCAACTCAAGAATAGAGTTTATCCTACTTTATACATCGTAATATGCCTGTTTATTATATGGAACATTACTCCGACTCAGATTTCTGCTTTGGAAGAAATATGTGAAAACTCTATCGGGTATACCACTATTCATGCGAACACTGGAGGCCGCCATTATTAGGTTTGTGCGGACTATATGTCAATAGCACCAATTCAAACCATTGGCTGAATACTTGTAGATGCTTTGAAATCAGTGAAAAGCTTTTTGTTCGGCCCTAAGCACATACGTCAGAGTTTGCAAAGCATGTCGGGTAATTACAAGAACATGGCCGGACCCATCATCTTTTGCCGCCATAAGAATTAGTAAAATGTGGGTATGTTCACGTAAGGATTTCATGGGATCCAGGAGGCCAAAATTGCCAAGTTATGTATCGAATCAAATGTCTGTTCACCCTCTAAACGATAATAATAACCGAAAGCCATAGTTTCTTTGCCCTTTAACAGAAACATATCTCCAGATCTTCACCTCTGGTATCACATAGATTGTAGAATAATCTTTTAAGCCTTCAAACCGCAAATGTTTTTTGCAGATCTGTAAAACTTTATTCACTACAGCAAAAGTGAATTCGACCGAATGGGTGTTGACAAAGCAATCAAGAACCACGTGTGCTCATACTGGGTGTAAAATAAATAAAATATAAGTGTCAGATATTTCCCAGATATTGAAGCTTGTTCTTACCAAGGATGGAGCATAGAAGGCTTTTGTAAGGTAGGAATCTGAATACGTTGGCGTGGATGATCTTCAAGCCATTCACATTTAGGTTAACAGCCCAGTCCAATTACTTAAAATCATGAATAAGCCCTCTCCCTTCCCATCTCACACTAACGGTCGGTCAATGGCACAACTTTTTAGTCACTTTTTCAGGAATAAGGTTTCCACTATATGCAGTAGCCTTTCCCCTGATGAGTCTGGCTATCAGGTGTCACTGAAAACAGCATCTCTAAACTCCTTCCGACCAACGTCATCAGAAGAAATTGAATCACTGATATGTAAACTTCCACCCAAGTCTTGCGAACTAGATCCCATCCCTACAAGCCTACTTAAAGAATGTTCTACGACTTTCGCACCAATCATCGCCAGAATCATCAACCTTAGCATTGAACAAGCTTCAGTCCCTCAAGCGTTGAAACTAGCACACATCCATCCTCTCCTCAAGAAACCCTCACTCGATCCAGAATCTCTACAAAATTACAGACCTGTATCACACCTTTCGTATTTGTTTAAGCTACTAGAACGTGTTGTGTTTTCAAGACTCTCTCAATACCTCCTCGAAAACAATCTCTTTGACCAGCAACAATCTGCATATCGTCCACACCACAGTGTCGAAACTCTTCTTCTCAATATCTCTAACTACATTTTGCAAGAAATGGACAATGGTAAAATTACTGCTCTAGTACTTCTTGATTTATCTTCAGCATTTGATACTGTAAACCACAATATTTTGCTGAACACTCTCACATCTCTTGGTATAAAAGGTCAAGCTCATAAATGGTTCAAGTCATATTTGTCTGATCATCCTCAGATTGTTTGTATTGATGATCTTAAATCTGATTCCTCCTGTGTTACACGCGGAGTTCTGCAGGGTTCTGTTGGCGGCCCAACTCTATTCTCATTGTATTTGATAGGATTGAAACACATACTAGGTAATCATTGTGTAAAATATCATTGTTATGCAGACGATATTCAATTGTATATTTCCTTTGAACCAACCCAAATCGATGCCGTAAATGCAATCCAAAAGCTTGAAGCTTGTATTTTGGATGTACAAAATTGGATGAGTTTACATTCTTTGAAATTGAACAATGCAAAATCTGAGTTTATACTTTTTGGTTCCAAGGCACAATTACATAAGGTTAATGTAACATCAATGAATATGGGTAATACTGAAATTCCTTTGTCTAGTTCTTGCAGAAATCTTGGAGTAATGTTTGACTGTAATATGACAATGTCAGTTCAAATATCTAGTGTATGTAAATCTGTCCGTTACCAGCTACGTAATTTAGGATTCATTCGTAAATATTTGACATGTTCCTCTACCCAGAAAATTGTCCATGCACTCATTTCCTCTCGATCAACGTGTTAAATTTAAGATTTTGTTGTTAACATTTCACTGTATACATGGTTCTGCCCCTAGCTACAATACTTTTTTGATACAACCTTACAATCCTATACGACCCCTCCGATCCTCTCAATCTGGCTTACTTTCTATTCCACCAAGCAAAAAATCATGGGGGGACAGGGCTTTTGCACATGCGGGTCCTTCACTCTGGAATGAGTTACCCCAGCACATTAGAAATATTACGTCTTTAGAGTCTTTTAAGACAAGTTTGAAATCACACCTCTTTCAAGTTGCATTTCATTAATATCCAGTAGATTCCCAGCATGTGTTTATATGTTTATGTTCCATAATTATGTTCTTTGTTTTTGTTGTCCCTTTTTTCTTCTTCTTTTTGTGTGTGTAAAGATGAGTTTACTGCGCCCTGAGCACCTTGAAAAAGGTGGAATTGGCGCATTACAAGACCACTTTATTATTATTATTATTAAATAAAGTAAATTCAAAGGCTCACACAGATACGTGCATGGTTATAACTCACCAAGGATGGCGCATAGAAGGCTTTTGTATGGTGGGAATCTGAATACGTCGGTGTGGATGATCTTCCAGCCGTTTTCCTCTTGGTCCAGTTCGTCTGCCTCATCATCGTCAAGGTTGTAGCGGGCAAAGTCGTTCTTCAATACTCGCATCTGAAATGAGAAAAAACAAAATATAGATATTACGTTATTGTTAGCATTAAAGGTATATATCCAAAACATCGTCAAGGTTGTAGCGGGCAAAGTCGTTCTTCAATACTCGCATCTGAAATGAGAAAAACAAAATATAAATATATGAAGTTACTGTTAGCATTACTTCAAAGGTATATATCCAAAACATCTGTAAAATGCATGGTCCATTCTTAACAAGAAGAATTATATTCTGACACACAATCACTTTGAAATAAGATTCACCCAATATTTTCTTCTGTTTCAGATATGTTGCTTCAGTACAATGTCTGTATGTTCCCCAAGCGACACACAGGTTGTAACAATCTTAAATGATTCCCTTGTTATATTTCACTATAATTATGAATAAATTGCTTCTAACAGTTCAAATTGAACCAACCTAGAGGTAAATGTTAACAAGAATACATAAAGCATTTATAACATTATCACATGTTAAACAATAACCGACCTGTTTTCTGGTTGTGGAATAAATTATTTTGGAAACTAAAACAACTAGATGGATCTTCGACTGCGCGCAGTCGAAAATGATGCCTCCGCCATAACGCAATTAATTTATGTCAAGCCCAAATCAACATGTACACAGAATTAATTCTGTCAACTCAATTTTGATGGTACTCTGTCTTTTAGATCTTGACGTATCACAATTATGAGCTATAAGTGACCTTGACCTTTGCCCTCATGACCCCAAAATCTAATGACTACAATTGTTCCCTATTATACATTCAGGTACATGTATCAAGTTGGATTGAAATCTGATATTCAATTCTTGAGATTTCCAATCTCAAGCTACTTTTACATATAATGAGCCTTGTGACCTTTGACCTTTGACCTCATGACCCCCAAAATCTAATCAGTTCATTGGCTCTCCAAGGAACATACATGTACCAAGTTTGGTCAGAATCTGTCAATCCCTTCTTGAGATAACGCGATCACGAGCTATTTTTGCATATATGAGCTCTGTGACCTTTGACCTTTGACCTTATGACCCCAAAATCTAATCAGATCATTGGCCCCCTAAGAAACATACATGTACCAAGTTTGGTCAGAATCTGTCAATCCGTTCTTGAGATAACGCGATCACAAGCTATTTTTGCATATATAATGAGCTCTGTGACCTTTGACCTTTGACCTCATGACCCCAAAATCTAATCAGATCATTGGCCCCCCAAGATACATACATGTACCAAGTTTGGTCAGAATCTGTCAATCCGTTCTTGAGATAACGCGATCACGAGAACGGGACATACGTACGGACGTACGGACGTACGGACGGACGGACAACCCGAAAACATAATGCCTCCGGCTACTTCGTTGCGGAGGCATAAAAATGTATTATGTAGAGCACTAATTCTCACCAGAATAATGATAACAAACCCCAGCAGTAGGAACACCAGAACCATGGAGTTAATGATGGACAGCCAGTGGACCTGGAAGAAAAACATAACCAGGAAAACATATTAATCAATTGATTGCTTACAACAAGTCTTTACATCCGGCATACCGTTTAAATGAAATAATATTTACTATTGTTCAATGCAAGTTGTTTGCACATTTGTAGTTTCCAATAAAAGAGACTTTTATACCAGGATTTAATAATGATTTAATAATAATTTAATAATAATAATAATGTCAGTTATTCATATAACGCTATTCATGTAAGTATCATAGCGCTTTTTATTAACCTGGTCAACAGATAAACACCAAAATCATTCCTGCACACAAAGATAATTGCAAATGAACTCCTACAGACATAACTTCTTCACAAGGTATCAACATTTTGAATGAAAATTATTTGTGGAAATGAAATGTGATGATAAATAACACAGACAAAAACAAGAAATTACATTAACTTTTATTATTAAACGCCGCTTAATTGATATTGCACTTGGCACATTTCACTGTACTTCAGCTACATGTATGTCCCACATCATGTCAGGCCGTAAATACAATAAAGATAGGACTTCGGACCTATTTCAATACTGGACCATTGATAAATATCTATAACATATCTTTAAAGGGATAGTTGAGTTTTGGTAAAGAGAGTACAGTTTTGGTCAAACTTAATTTTAGAGACCAAAACCTGCACCATTACATTACATCTTTAACTCCACCATGCTTGAAATTAATAAAACATTACAAACAACTAAGTCAAAAGCCTGTTATCATTCTAAAAGAGCCTTAAAACTCAAGAGGGCACTCTCTAAAAACTAAATAGTTTTGTCCATTTTAAATAAAATATTGTGCACGAGAAGTTTTGTTGAAATAGTGATTAGATAGAGAGGTAATTAACAAGTATTATAAAAACCTCTTTTGTTAATTTTTTAAAAGAGAAGGCATTTTTAACATTTTCAATGGCTGGTTCAAAATTATTGAATTAATGTGGGGCCCCACAATTATTACAAATGGTTATGTTTATGGATATTTCAGCCGTTTCTGAACCGATTTTGATCAAATAAAGTTTATTCTGTCATTAAAATTGTATACTCTTTCAAATTTGACCCCTCAGTTTTTCATTATCTCGCAAAAAAATTATTTTGTGTAGCGCCCTCTATACCAAAACTAAACTATTCCTTTAATGCTGTGTCTCACTAATTTAGGAGTCTAACATACCTCCAGGGTTCGAGGAAAGAAGTTTTTATTTACCAGCCTGACCCTGAACCCTGAGTCACTGTATTTCATCTGTGTCTAATGCTGAAAGTGTCACGCTGAAAGTGAACTTTCAACCGGAATTTAGAGACTCCACTCACTTTCTCTACCATGTCTTATTGTGGCTTGTTGATTTAATTAATCTAGTTTACATACCTCCAGGGTGCGAGGGAACAAGTTGTTGTTCTTGACCAGCCTCAGACCACGGTCACTGTACTTCATTTGAGTCTCATGCCACGTCACACTGTAAGTAATCTTCCAACAGGACTACGTGGACTCCAATTGACATAGGACCATCAATAAATATCCATACCATGTCTTTATCACTTTTTCTCATTAACCTAGGGATCTAACCTACTGGTCCCTAATTGGGCACTTGGGCCTTGGTCTTACTGTGTCTCATAAATTAAGGTGTCTATTAACATACCTCCAGGGTGCGAGGGAAGAAGTTGTTGTTCTTGACCAGCCTCAGACCACGGTCACTGTATTTCATTTGAGTCTCGTGCCACGTCACGCTGTAGGTGAACTGGACCTGCAGGGGCGGCTGCACATCGTCCAAGCTGACTGGCTGCTTGTCTCGTGTGGTCACATTGACATAGATAATCTGAAAACAAGATTAGAATTTAGAATGAAAATCATTCAATAACAAACAAAACAAATATGATACAATTTTTCTTTATAGTAATGTTACAGCTAAAGAGAAAATGCAATTATAATATACTATACAAAGGAAAAACGGAACGCTACACATCTATATCCTGAAAACCATTCATTGTATATCCTTTTTTTTTTTTTACAATTACTAGAACAAGCCTGCAGTGATTGGTTAACAAGGCCTTGAAACTATGTTTAGCACATTGATTTGAATCCCTGTTTAAATACACTTTCACTAAAAAAAAAAACATACTGCTAAAAAATGCTTATCTACTAAAAAAAAAAAGCCAGTGTAATAACATGGGAGTAAATAGGAGCCTAGCTTTCGATCCTAGCAAAATCTTTGTCATGGCTAGAAAGACAACTTTACACTTAAAGGAATCTAGTAACTTTGTCGATATGTGCAAAAAGTGATGAATGGTTGATGCAATGTAATTTGTTGTTATTTGATATGTCCACAGGGTATTGTGTGAAAACTTCAAGCCAAATGGACATTGCATGGCCGAGTAATGAGCAAAAATGTAAAGTGAAATTCACTAACTCACTGCACTCACTTTGTACACGGTTTAAAAAATCAAACAGATATTTTATTATCTGAACACTTCAATCGTACATATCTTTGTAACGAAAGGGAAATTTGAAAAACCGAAACCTGTCCCATGATTTTATTGTTAATACGAATACAACAAGGTATGAGGGAACCGCTAGAATTCAAATTTGATTTTGAGGATTTGGACAATGTTACTAAGTCCCTTTAAATGAAAGAATGTTACCTGGTCTCCGTTGTACTCTACGTGGAAGTGGTGATGCACCCACAGGTAGATCTTGTGAGTGTGTGGTATGAAACCACTCTCCTGGAAATGGCCAACGAATCCCCTGATGGGAATTTCATCTAGAAGAAAACAGAAAAAGAAAACAAAATACAAACAAAATACAGTCAAACCTGCTACAGTAATCACATATACAAGGACCACTGTTTTTGATTCCCTTAAAGCAGTTTTACTTTTAAAACGAACCCATCTAAAGAGACCCCCTGCTCCATTAAGACTACTATTTCTTGTCTGCTACAGCTTTTGTAAGGTGGGAATCTGAATATATCAGTGTGGATGATCTTCCAGCCTAGTCAGTTGTGTGTGAACTCAAGCCACAGTTGCATAGCATGGTCCAACTGATGCTGGTGAACTCCGCCACCTTCATGCGTATATTCTGCCAGTTTGCACAGTAATCATTTAAATGCATTGCTGTTGCAAGACAAGTACATTCGGACGGAAAGGTAATGGTTTTGCAGTCCTGGGGGATGTTTTTACAAAGATTCTCTAAGTTGGACCTATTATGGAAAGACACTAGCTTAGTTTCATTATAAAATTGTTGAAACAGTCCCATTTTAAAAAGGCCAAAATTTCAATTAAATCAGTAATATTTGTTATTACATGTATCAAGGAGCCTTGGAGATATCGATATACATTTGTGTTGGAAGTCTCAAATACTTGCATGGTTTGCTTTTGAATATGTTGTATTCCAGGGCAACAAATGGCCTACCATACTTTTAAGTCCAACAAGTTAAGCCCGGCGCAGAGCCGACTCGACCCGATCTGACTGGTTTCAATCAGGCTAGAGTTGGGCCCGGTCGGTCGGCGCAGATTTATCGTGTTGAATCGGCCCCAACTGGCATCCGACTGTCTCTCGACTGGCAAAATGTGTGTCGCGAGGCACTGAAAACTGAGCCGATCGGAATGACAACCAGTCGAGTCGGCTCTGTCTGCGCCAGGCTTTAGAACCTAGAATCAACTTATGATCTTTGTGAAACACCCCCCCCCCCCCGATCCCATACAGTCTGTTTGCTTCAAATATTTGCCTGAATGATAGAGAAACCCTCAGTGTCTTAGGTATCATGCATTGTTGCATACTTTTTTGCCATTTTTCGACCGTTTCTAGAAAAAAAAACACACACCAAAACAATTTTTGTCCCCCTTTTTTTTCTTTCCAAAAACGTATTTATTGTTTAGAAAATGTACTGCCGTATTAACATCAACAAAACGTACTAAATACGGCAAAAACCTACTACTTGGCATCTCTGGGTATAGACCAAAAAAAAAAGATTGATTACTTACCTACTACAAACTCAAAGTAGTAGAGATCTTCAATAGCTTCTCTCAGCTCATTCAAGTTGGACTCGGAGAGCTTCATGACACAGAGTTCATTGTTCACGGAATTTTCTGATAAATGTTTTAAAAAATAAAGAGAATAAAGTAAACATCATGTTTTCATAGGATAATTTAACAATGACTTAGGAACAACAAAAGGTCAAACAACACGAGTCATATTTTGTTTGTTATCGGTTACCACATCAAAAGTAGCTCTGTTCTTTTGGATGTTTTGGGCAATAGAAATAATCATAATTTGTGACCTTACACCACAAAACGACCGTTATGTCGCTGTGGTAGTTTATCTTTTATTAGCTAAAATAGTCAAATTTTGTTCAAAATATGAAATTTAGGATTTTGGTATTTCCTAAATAAGTATATATCTTAATCTACCTTCTGGGAAATTTGAGCTTCAGAAATCATGTTTAGATATTAATTTTTCATTTAATAAATGTGATCTTAATACAGCCCATGAATAGACACAGATCTTTTAAGTGGCCCATTTCTCCCTTATTTTAAAAATGCATCAGCCATATTCCATATCTTTGGCATTCATTTTGAAAGAGTTTGCTTAGTCCAAATAAGACAAATTATATACTATTTTAAAGGTAATGACTTCTATTTTAAGGTTATATGAAAATCAGCAAAATCAGTTTTCCCGACTTATTGGTCGTTTTGTGGCGTAAGGTCACATTTGGACATTTACAGTATATGGCACATAGCAAATATAATTGTAAGAAATACAATGTAAGAAAGAGAAAGTTAAAGGAAAGTTCAGCAAGTAATTTCAAAGGTGTAGTCCTTTAAGTGTTGACATGAATACAAAGAATGGTTCGCTAACATGTTGAAGTATGATTTCATTGATTTTGAATTTAGATTTCCATTTTTGATACATAATCCATATAGCACGAATATTACAAGTAAGTGTTTCAAAACATTGTTATTAAGGAGTTATCATCAATGAAATAATGGTAATTCGTAAACCCATTATGGCATCAAAAGTCCCGCCAAAACCAGCTGAAATACTGAAAATGACGTCATGAAGTGTGTGAGATATCATTAGCAGACGATGTCCGAGAGATAACAGACACATTTTATAGTGCCTTTTTAACATGACTCTGTTCAATCATCCTTGTTTATTAAGGAAAATTGTTGTAAATATTTTCTCCTCTGCTTCATTCTTAAAAACACTTTGCTGTCTTTTGACACACAATTTTCCCATAAAGAATG
The DNA here is from genome assembly GCA_037951105.1 of Echinarachnius parma. Taxonomy (NCBI): domain Eukaryota; kingdom Metazoa; phylum Echinodermata; class Echinoidea; order Clypeasteroida; family Echinarachniidae; genus Echinarachnius; species Echinarachnius parma. The sequence continues at coordinate 22,896 of JBAMJV010010538.1, read as the reverse complement.
CTAAATAAAGTTACTTTGATCTATCACACGCAGTACTGCAAATTCAGCAACGCCCGCATCAAAATACAGCTGTTGAACAATGGGCCAATAGCATCGCGCCCAGACTTCTGCGGGTCTTTCAAGCAGATAAAGTAGGATGGCGTGTGGCCAGTTATCCAGTGCTCGACACTAGCAATTGCTTGATTGCCCCAGGCAAGTAAAAATGCACATTTGGCAATTAAAATTTTGTAATTGGTCTAGCTGGTTGCCCGATCGGGCAAGTTAATTATTGGTCATTTACGAGAGAAAAAAAAATGTAATTCCTCATGTATAAATCTAATCTGCAAGTAAGCGGTCAAGTAGATTTTCTGTTCGGGCAAGTAAAATTTGACAATTTATGATTAAGACCGAACGGTGTGGAGCCCTGATTCATCTATTTCAGTCAAGGACATATCTGTCAGTGGTCGAGACACCGTTTTCCACAGGGTCCTTACAAAAATATACCTTTACCGGGAAAGCTCGCTCTCTCCCTCACTGTCAAACAAACCTTTGAATTTGATGTCATACATGGAGACAGCCATGAGGTCACCAATCAAGGATTTCACCCAGCGTCAGGCTTTTCCAGAGTCCTTACGAAATATACATTAACCGAGAAAGCTCCCTCCCTCACTGTTAAACAAACCTTTGAATTTGATGTCATACATGGAGACAGCCATGCGGTCACCATCAAGGATTTCACCCAGCCTCAGGCTTTTCCAGAGTCCTTACGGAAATATACATTAACCGAGAAAGCTCCCTCCCTCACTGTTAAACAAACCTTTGAATTTGATGTCATACATGGAGACAGCCATGCGGTCACCATCTAGGATTTCACCCAGCGTCAGGCTTTTCCAGAGTCCTCACGGAAATATACATTAACCGAGAAAGCTCCCTCCCTCACTGTTAAACAAACCTTTGAATTTGATGTCATACATGGAGACAGCCATGCGGTCACCATCTAGGATTTCACCCAGCGTCAGGCTTTTCGTCTCCACCTGCAAGAAGAAACAAAAAAATGTACAAGATTTTTCTTTACAAGGCTTCTTTTCTTTACTTCTATGTAATAAATAATTAATTACTTGTGTACAAAACTTGGTGTACATTGAAAATTAATGTTTGTTCTTTACCATTGATCATTCTTATCATCTTTATCTTACAATGAAATAAAAAAATTTCTGTGCAGTTGTCACATGTATAATTTCTTTAGATTTTCATAATGAAACAAATTACCAAGTTACATATTTTAAATTAATAGCAGTTTTAACCTTCAACAAATATTTCAACATTTAATTTTAAAAAACAATGTTTAACAAACGATCGAGTTATGGGTCCAATTTACTTTGGGAATATGTACTTTTCCTACGAAACTGAGTTAATTCTTGACAGTCTGTAACTATTTCCCCATAAAGATATAGGACAATTCCAAGCAAACATTGACATAACCACTGATTTTTCAAATTCGTTGTACCATAACAAATTTGGTATCAAATGAAAGCTAAAAGATTGAACTTTCCAAAAATGTATTTTGTTTTTGAAAAAAAAAATTGTAAACTATTATTTTATTGTTAATATATAGCATAAATTAATTTTCAGTTATTTTCACAAAACATTCAATTAAATATTAAGCATAAAAGAACTGCGAAAAGGAGTTTTCATAAAATTTTATTTCAGTGTTGATAGGATCATTGCTACAATTTTTCAGATAAATATCAATTTCGTCATTTTCGCTCTTCGTTCCGCTTCAGTGACTGTCTCATTTACAATCATTAATATGTCACGGCGTTACACTAAAAACATCTATATTTTTAATATTTCTGGAAAAATATGAATGGGAATGAAATAATTTTTTGTTTTCTCTGTATTAGCCCATAGGGCTATAATATGCATGCTGAATAGCAGCATTATCTTTTACCACTTATTAAAGGCCAAGTTGAGTTTTGGTAATTTCCAAAGTGCCCCCCCAACATCGATTGTAACGGATTTGGTTGATTTCAATTCCATATGAAAGATCATCGAAAAAAACATGGGAAATAATAATAATTTCCATTCAAATGCTCTAATTGTTGTGAAATTTGCTTTCAAAATATCATATAAAAGTGGTTGACGCCCGGGTATCACTTTTTAGAACCGCTAGTGCGAGGCACTAGCGTTCTATGTTCTCCTAATAAAAGACTGAAACCAAATATTTGTGTGCACGCTAATTGTGCTTAAAACTATACATATGATACGGTACTTACCAGCAATTTACTCTCCAATATGTGATCCAACTACCGGGTGGATTAAGATTATGATTTTTCCTTCCATTCCGCAAAAAATCAGTGATATATGCGCCTCATGGACCAGTCTCTCCGTGTGTTAGCGCGACTGTGAACGAAAGGCGAACGAATGCGAATGGGGCTTGCGAGTTGCGTCAACGGCAGTGTTGGAGTCATACTTCTATGGTTGCGATACATATTATACACGTACTACTGTATAGTATTACCGCACACAGTGACTACACTACAGTCCCGTATTACCGCACACTGCACTATACAGTCCCGTATTAGGACCTACAACGCTAGTGCTTCGCGCCGAGTTAATTTGACACTTCGAGTTGTAACGGCTCTTTTTGAATGATAACAGGGGTTTTACATTGTCGTTTGTAATTGTGTATACTTTTCGAGCATGGTGAAGTTATAACTATTAGTTTGTATCGTAATCGTGCAGGTTTTGGTTACTAAAGTTAAGTTTGACCAATACTCAACTATCCCTTTAATATAATCAATATCAATTTGGTCACGGCGTTACGTTTTGTGTAACGCCGTGACGCTACCTACTGGATTCCCATTGACATAACACAGTAGACATAATCAAATAGTGTAAGATTTTTTTTGTAGGTATGCTTGGGCATTGCTCATGCTATAATTATATGAATAGGGTCAGTTGATAATGTTTCCATCTCAAAGTTACCTGAGTCATGTATGTGTATGGGTTGTATGTCCGTCTGTCTGTATGTGCATCTGTATATCAGTGTTCTTTTTTTTGCAATATCTCAAGAATCGTTGGATGGATTTCGTTCAAACCTTGTACAATCCATGTATTTAGAGGTACGGATTATTGGATATGATTTTGGTCCATGAGGTCAAAGGTCAAAGGTCACATAGCTAACAAATATGCAAAAATTATATTATCATCAAGATAGTTTGAGAATCCTTGAGAGATAACATGATAATAATACTGGTATGCATCCAGTGAAGTATATGACCTGATTAGGGAATGGGGTCATGGGAGGTCATAGGTCAACAGGTCAAAATATTGTTGTTGTTTTTTGTTCTCACAATTAAGTTCCAGAATCAATGTTAGAAAGAGTACTGTAGGTAAAAGACAATTTTCTGAAACTGTTTGGGGCACAGGTCAAAGGTCACTCGGATAATTACCAATTCAAAAACAAACATTCACTAACTCTGAAATCATGTTACATGAAACAAATCACTTGCAAATATGCACTGTGCAGACCAAAAATTAAACATTTGTATGTTATTTTGAGAAACAAGGTCAAAGGTCAAATGTCAAAGGTCTCATATTTCATTGTTACATTTAAGTATGTATTTTGGTTTTAATATTTGATGGTTCCATTAACTAACTTCTGAAATAGATAAGAATGTCAATTATGTCCTAAAAGATTTTTTGATCAATAGAGGGCGCTGTGCTGCAAATTTGTGTCATGCGGATGATCATTTAATAGCATCTTGGTTATATCACCCATTCATCTAGTTCTTTATTGATTCTGGATCACTACATTAAAATTATATCATATTATTCATCTCTTCAATATCTCCCATATATATAACATGTACAATTCAAAGGTCACAGCGTTACAGTCACGGCGTTACAGTGCATAGATACATTTATGATATCATATTTACTATGAGCATTGGATTTTTTCTACATTTTTATTTGGATGTTCTAGCTTGATGTCTAGTACAAAGAATCAATGTGACAAAAGTGCAAAATGTTCCTGTAGTTCACAGAGTTTACTTAGTTTCTTAGCATGTAAGAAACCCATGTCTTTTTGCCGTCACGGCGTTACGGCAGATATTGATATTCATAATTAATAATTTATTAGGAATTTTGGTTTTCTTGCCTATTGTAAATTATTGGTAGGATAGTGGTTACAGATGCATATCAAAAGTTGGTTCTAGATATTTATATTTTATGAGTTATTTGGACTTTCATTGTGAGAAACACCCTCTGACCGTCACGGCGTTTGCTTGGAATTGCCCTATAGTCATCCATCAAAGCATCAATATTTGTAGTATTGTTGGCATAGTATTATAAAAACAGCAAAATATGCGTAAAACACTGCACTTTTGCCGATGTTTGCGTAATTCTACTGAGTTCTGGTCCTGAAGACCGGAGAAAATTTTTCCGAACCTTTCCGATCCAGACATTCCTTCCGAGTCCAAGCATTAGTTTCAAGCTTATCTCTATTGATCAGGGATGCCAGCAGCAATTGCCTTCAGGGCCTGGAAAAATATTTGTCAGCACATAGTGTGCGCAAAACGCACATCGAAGTCCATTGGTCAACCCTATTTTAAACTAGATGGATCTTCGATTGCGCGCAATCGAAAATTATGCCTCCGCTTTCACGTGATTTTAATATCAAGCCCAAATTAACATGCACTGATTTAATTTAAAAAATATTTGTTATACATTTTGAGTCCTGTGACCTAGACCATATATGACCCAATCTTTGATGGCTCCCTAAAAAACATTCAGGTACTAAGTTTGATTGAAATCTGACATTTAGTTCTGAAGATTTTGGCATTACAAGCTTTTTCGCATGTATAATGAGACCCGTGACCTTGACCTCAACCTCATGACCCCAACATTTTATGGCTACTTTGACTCTTTATGATACATTCAGGTACCGAGTTCGATTGAAATCTGACACTCAGTTCTTGAAATTTTGCCATTACAAGCCATTTTCGCATACATATTGAGTCCTGTGACCTTGACCTTTGACCTCATGACCCCCCAAATCTAATCAGATCAGTGGCACCCCGATATGTACACTCATACCAAGTTTGAAATTGATCCGTCAACCGGTTCTTGAGATAGTGTCCTGTGACCTTGACCTTTGACCTCATGAACCCCAAAATCTAATCAGATCATTGCCACCCCAATATCTACACTAATACCAAGTTTGAATTTGATCTGTCAACCAGTTCTTGAGATATCACGAGAACGAGGCATTTTTGTATATATATTGAGACTTGTGACCTTGACCTTTGACCTCATGACCCCTAAAATCTAATCAGATCATTGTCACCCCAATATGTACACTCATACCAAGTTTGAAATTGATCCGTCAACTGGTTCTTGAGATATCGCGAGAACGAAAACGGGACGGACGTACGGACGGACGTACGGACAGACTGACGGACGGACAACCCAAAAACATAATGCCTCCGGCCACTTCGTTGGCGGAGGCATAAAAAGTTTTTTCTACAATTACAAAGTTGGTCAGATTTACGTTAATTGTATCTACATGAATTTGTTATATTACCTTTTCTGGACGGCATACTGGGAGTTGGTAGTAGTGATACGTTTCATGAGGGTTGAAGTATGGGCCAACTTTGTTGACGTACAATGAGACCTGCATTAAAAACAAATAAAGATGAACTAGCGCTATTATAGTATTAGTTCAGTGTGGAGCGCAATGCAGTGCAGTGTGAGCGCAGCCATAAATAGGATTTTTAGTACAGGGCGCTTCTTCGCAGTGCCCTGCAGTGCTTTTCGCAGTGCTTCGTAGTGTTTAGCCTTAGCCTAGGCTTGCCTTAGTAAGCACTAGCATAACTGTAATCAGCGCCGTACTTGCAGTGGCGCTGTAACCCTTCGTCGCTCAAAAGCTTTGTGTTGATGTGCGACAAGGTGAGGGGGCAAAACACGTTTTTACCCCCCCCCCCTAAGTGTTTTAGCAAAATACACACGCGAACAAATTTATACAGTACTCTATTGCGCACACGTTCTAGTCACGTGATTGCCCTTGTTAGTAAAAACTAACACTTATCTAGGTCAAAGGAAGAAGAACGCCACGACAGCAAATAAGCACATCCGTGGGCGCGCTAATACGCATTCATCGCGTATGTGCGCAACTGCCAGCGCGTTGGTGCACACTCAGTTTTGCGTCGCTGTTACATCCGCAAAATAAACAATGACATTAAGCGTATTAGATGCGCCATGGTTCTGGAGGCTCATACTGGCTTCATCAATGTCAATTGATTTTTATGTCAAAATTAAAATTTACGAAGGATTTTATGAAACATGAAGAGATTCTCACTTATTTTGCTAAAACTATGAACGTAATACGTGATATTTATGAGTGATATAGAACAACTAACTAATCTGCTTGATTGTGATTACATCTACAATGTATTGTAAATGGTCCTGATAGGACCATTTACTGCACACAGTGGTACAATCTAATGGACACAATTTGAACTACAAACAGAGAGAAAAGAACAGCCTATCTAAAGTCAACAAATGCATACCTAGATTGAAGCTGATTTTATGATTGATTGTACAAAATTTAATATTCAAAATGATAAATCATACAAAAATGGTCATATAAGTTCCATTTGTTTCTCTTGCTGCTCTGTTTTCCATCGTAAACAAAGAAAACCCGCGTCAACGTTACTTGAAATTTATTCCGATGTCAACTTTGGGACATTTCTACAGAAAAGGGGCCAAAATTGAACCATTTGGGTAAGCATCTGATACAATATTGATGTTTGTAATGGTAAAATTTATTGCTAATACTTTATTTGTTGCAAGTGTTAATTTTTGCATTTTTTGCTGTTGTGTGCCTTCATTTTCAGACCATGCCCACCTATGGCAAATTTGGTTGTATGTGTGGCGGTATCCAGGATACATAGCAACCACGCAAGCCTCTCTTTTTTTCATTATTCAAACCCATTTCCGTAGTTATTTGTTATTAACGATACTCACTATTGTCGTGCTGAGATCCTAAGCTACATGTACCTCAACGTGTGGCTATTCGGCCTCTAAAATCAATATTGAAATTCAGAACTGGTCTAAAAAAGTAATGCAAATTCCTCAAAACAAGATATCTGAGAGCTTCATTCATCCTGGTGCAAAAAATTGTCTTTTTTCCCCCTTCAAATTTTGAGGTTGTATTCCGAAAATAGAAAAGATCGCGCATACGCTTGCAGCGCGCGCGTACTGCGCACAATAAGTAAGCATGGTAAGGAAGTAGGTCACTTTTCAGGGGTGAATGTTGTGCATAATCTGACCTTGATGATCGGATCGATTGATCGAATCGGCAAAATTTTATTGATCATCGAAATCGGATCGCAGATCGGATCGGATATGATCGGCTAAAAAAAAAAAAAAAAAAAAACGAATATCCACCATTTTGTTTAATTATTTATTTATTTTTTAGGGCTGTACCAGGGTATAGCGTGCATACAATCGCGCGCTGCACTGCATACACAACGCAATACGGTTGTGCTTCGAGTGGACACAAGATGGCGCTACACAACGCGGTACCCCGGGGTACAACGGTACCCCGGGGTACCGCGTGTGTCGTCATATATCCATATTATTAAGCCCAAGGTAATCTTGTACGGGTATGCTTTCATTTCAAACTGATTACCTCTTCTTTTACAAAATTACTCACGCCGATTTTGAGCTTAGTCCCATGTGATTAATTTGGCGTAACCTTTCAGAATCACATGGGACTAAGCTCAGAATCGGCGCGAGTAATTTTGTAAAAGGAGAGGTAATCAGTTTTAAATGAAAGCATACCCATACAAGATTACCTTGGGCTTATTCATATGGATATATATTTAGGGATGTTAGGCTGAAAATTCAAATGCAATATATTAGGACAATTTTGTCTTTGTGAAGAACAGAATTTATCATTCAAGATGCAAAAAAAATGAAGTAATTACATTAATCGGTTCTCGAGATATGATTTTTTCATTAATATTTTTTTTGGGTGTTTCCTGAACATTTTGTATAGGGTTTCACTGTAGAAGCATGGCACCGGGGGTTACAAAAGTCTCGAGAAAAGTATACAATATACAATTTCAAATAAAGTTTGATGTGCCATATCTCCAAAAATAATTCTTGTTTTCAGATGAAAATTGAAATATAACATCGTAAAAAAAAAAAAAAATTGATTTTTTTTTTTTTTTTTTTTTTTTTTTTTTGACGATCCGATCTTCCGATTTTTTCTGCATGATCGGAAATCGGCAAAAACGGTCCGATCATGTATGATCGGATCGTGATCGGCATGCCGATCCGATGATCAGTTACATCACTACTAGTTTGAACTTGTGAAGCCAAAAAAACCACGCGCGTTCGAAGGCGCTATCTCAAAATATAATTAATACATCGCAAATCTGATCATCGCATCGGAATCTGCACTATTTTCTAACGCTGTAACCGATCATCGGATCGGCATGCCGATCCCGATCCGATCATGGCTTTTTTGCCGTTTTTGCCGATTTCCGATCATGCAGAAAAGATCGGAGATCGGATCGGATGAAATTTTGTTTTTGTTTTTTTTATGTGTTATGACTTATGTGAAAAAAAAAAAATCCCGGGAGAAAACCATCCATTTTCTTTGCAAGAATATCGGAATTGAAATTTTAAAAAGGGACAATCTATATCATTTACTTGAAAAAAATGTTATTTTCGAGATACTCTTTGTTAGTTTACTTCGTTTTGAAAGGCGAAAATCGGAACAAGACTCGCAAAATTGCTAGTCATTTGAACGATATTCCCGACGGATGTTCACATGAACTCCAGGCCGTCAGACCCGGCGCGCGCACGATCGGCGCCGCGCTGGCGCCGTGCATGCATGCGGGCGGCATGCGTGTCCTATGTCGCAAGCTATTATAGATCAACGAATTATCGTTTTCATATCCTCTTTTACATGTTAAATTCAGTCTTTTACTGTCGGCCGACTGATAGAGAATGCTGATAAATTATGGAAGAGGACATAAAAACGATTTGTTGATCTATATAGTCGCCAGCAAGGCCTAAGATTCAGGGGACAGCTGGTACATAATTATATTAGTATACATGTATAATATAAACTGTAAATTTGCACTCTCGATCTCCCGGTCCCCGAATTCCGGGAGATCGAGAGAGTATATAAATTGTTTGATATGTTGTTATTGACTAATGGCGTCAAAATTTAACTATATAAACATAATCATAACATGTTTTTTTTTTCTTTCCTTTTTAGAAAGATGACGGACGCTCCAATTTTGACTTGTGTTGCGCGTGCGAGGACTACATTCGGCCGATCCTTCTTTCAATTTAAAGAATTATAATTTGTTTACGCTTTGAGTATAAATGTAATGACGAGGAAGATGAGATAAACATGAGCATGGGGGACTTAAAATGATACTTATGATAATGCAATTGAAATGTGGTCAGCCAACTCCACCCCCCCCCCCCCCCCCCCAATATCAAAAACATAATTCTGTGACCGCTGATTATGATTTAGTTTCACGTGCGACCATGGATAGTGCGACTATGCGTTTTTGTTATGATTAATAATTCATATGTACTCTTTCTCATGATGATGTTCATGATATAAATACTTTATTTCTAGTAGGATGATGGCTCGTGAAAGTGTATACTTGATGATAAACATCATAACATAAATGTCAAATTGAAAATAATGGTGATAATTAGATAATTATGATTACAATTGAAATGTGGTCGGCCCCCTCCTCCCACCCCGAAAACATTCTGCGGCCCATGATTATGATTTAGTTTCCGTGCGACCATGCAATTTTAATTTGTATGTACTCATGATGATGTTCAAAATATAAATACTCTATTATTTCTATGGATGATGGCTTGTGAAATTGTATACTTGATGATCAACATCATAATATAAACGTCAAATTGAAAATAATGGCGATGATAAGATAATCATGATAACAATTGAAATGTGGACAATGTGGTCAGCCCCCTCCCCCATCCCCCAACATCAATGCGGCCCTTGATTATGATTTAGTTTCCATGTGCGACGGGGCGATTTTTATTTTTATGTACTCATGATGATGTTCAAAATATAAATACTTATTATTTCCGACGGATGATGGCTTGTGAAATTGTATACTTGATGATCAACATCATAATATAAACGTCAAATTGAAAATAATGGCGATGATAAGATAATCATGATAACAATTGAAATGTGGACAATGTGGTCAGCCCCCTCCCCCATCCCCCAACATCAATGCGGCCCTTGATTATGATTTAGTTTCCATGTGCGACGGGGCGATTTTTATTTTTATGTACTCATGATGATGTTCAAAATATAAATACTTATTATTTCCGACGGATGATGGCTTGTGAAATTGTATACTTGATGATCAACATCATAATATAAACGTCAAATTGAAAATAATGGTGATGATAAGATAATCATGATAACAATTGAAATGTGGTCAGCCCCCACCCCCAAAATCAAAACATTCTGCGGCCCCTGATTATGATTTAGTTTATGTGCGACCGTGTGATTTTGTATTTTTTCAGGGGGGGGGGGGGGGGCACGCAAATTGGGGAACTGTAATTATTTCGTTCACACTGCCATTAGGCTAACGCTTTCTTCATTTTTTTGTCACACTGTATTGAGGACCTCCCCATATATTGCAATAATTGTACGTAACGCAATTAAAAATAATAATAAATTATATACTACTTACATTTTATCGGGGAGTTGCCACGACGCAGTTTACAATGTTCTTGCTTCGCCCCTAGCTCCATTATAATGGCACTTTGTCCGTCTCGATGTTAGTAATTATTATAATCATCACCAGTCAAACATGCACCATCATCCTCATCTTCATCATGGATCATTACCATCCTCTTTTTTATCATAATAATCATTGGCATCGCCATCTTCATAATGATCATTCATTGTCATCCTCATCAGTTCATCATTTCCGTAATTTATCAATCATATTAGGCGCTATATAAATCGATATTATTGTTATTATTATTATACTCTGTGTACATAACATTAATTTATATATTTTAAAATATAATACCCGGTACTCGTTTTGTATCGGGGAGGGGGTGGCAGCCTTCTCACTTCTCAGTAGACTGGGGGAGGGTACTTTGTTTCTTGAGTAGGCCTATACGCCGGACGACGGAAAGTTTGGGGGCGGGGGCTATTATTTTTAGTACATTTAAAACATTTCGGATTGTTGAATGACGTGGGGATCGGTATTGGGGCTATTGGTACAAGTAATTAGCGAACAAACTTATGTACTAGTTGCAAAATAACAAAGCAATACACACTAATCAAATACAAACAAACAAACACATGTAGCCAGTGGCGAAGGTGGTCGGACTGGTTGGGGGGGGGGGGGGGGGGTACACCTGTGTATTACTATTACTTTGTTTATTTAAAAAATGTCCCCTTAATTTTATGTTTTCTATTGTTTGTTTTTTTTTCAGAATTATTTACTGCATGTAGCTTATAATACATCATGTACCCAACTTGTTGATCGAGTTAAACTGATTCTAAAGGAGAACAAAGAATAACAAAAAAGTTAAATAAACTCCAGTTATTTTTTAGAAAATCAGTCGTGAAAAACAGCAACAAAGAAATCAAAATATCTTATTCTTAATTATTATTTTATACTGAGTAATATTAATAATCAAGCTGCAATTCAATTAAGGAAACAGGATAAAATAAACAAGCGATGCGCAAAAATCTGACTGAAAATGCATGCAGCAACAGCATAAAAAAACGATGTCAAACTAAAAACAACAAAATGCAAAAGTTAAGTAACTATAATTATAACAACAACATCAACAAAAATAGGTCACATGGACGGAGATAGATCCTGTCGCGTGCTACCTGCGTGCATGCTGCGCCGCGACGCCGTTATAAAGCACGTGAAAGCATAGCCTCGCGATACGCGATCCGCTGACGGTCTTCTCCGCCGTATCTCTACCGGTTGGCCACGCTAGCGCCAGCCCTGCGCGATGCACAGCTCCGAGCAAGCAGCCTCGGCGCATCCAAAATATTGATTTAAGTCGTCCAAATGGCTTTAATGTTTATAAAAAATACTACGGCGGACTATCGAGTGACCAGAACAAAAATGTGCAGTAAGTAACGAACCAGTTTTGTTGCAAAGTGATGCAAATTAAAGCATTTTTTTTTTTTTTTTTTTTTTTTTTTTTTTAATAGCCGATCATCCGATCCCGATCATCGATCCGATTTCGAAGATCGATAAAATTTTGCCGATCCGATCAAACGATCCGATCATCAAGGTCAGTTACAGCATTACTATTTTCTAAATGTGTAAGTACAATTTCAAGAAATTTGTACAATTTCTAAGTCTTTGTCGGAAATGTTTTAGTGTGCCGATATGGGGGTCACTCAATCATATATGATAGGTGTACTACACATCGGCACACCGCGTAATATTTGTTTTTGCGCGTGTTGTGAAAAATCGCGCATGTGATGATGCGCGCGAATGCTACCCTTAGAAACTGCACTGGTCGAAATTTCGAGGAGAAATAATGCGTTTATCGTCCGCTACGAACATTTTTGTAAAATTTGTGAAATAATGCCAACATCGCACAAGAAATTTCGAGTTGCGTGCGTTGTCTATGAGAGTTGAGGGGGTGCCGGTATTAAAAACACTTCGAACTTGTGAAGCCAAAAAAGAACGCGCGCGTTCGAAGTCGATATCTCAAAATATGAATTATAAATCGCAAATCTGATCATCGCATCGGAATCTGCACCATTTTCTCAATGTGTGAGTAAAGTTTTTATGAAATTTGTACGATTTTTAAGTCTAAAACTGTCCTAAATGTTTAGGGTGCCGATGTGGGGGTCTCTCAACCATACTGTAGCGGCAACTAGCAGCACCCACAGCTGCCGTTGCGCCCCGGGCTGATACGACCGGTGAGCCCATTCCCCAAGCTGATTGCTGCAGCAAATGAACTACGTCTACGACGCGACGTTGAACACGGCAATTTAACTATATCCAAACGAACATTACAAGACGAGACAACAAGTTTATAACTGAAGATAATCATGAATAGATAAAGAAAGAATTGTAGGTCATCATACCTCGTCACCATCTTTAAAATGCTTTCCTGCACCCAACACTAATCCACAGAAAGGGATTATGAGAAGAAATTTCGCCAACACGACAGTCGCCATTTTGCTTGTTTGTTTGACAAGTGCGCCCTCTGTAGCTCTGTCGTTGTACCGGTAATTGTTTTTCGACACAAACCTTTTGTTTTTTCTAAAGTACCCAGGGAGCAATTTACATACATGGAATGTTATAAAAGGTTTGGGCTCAGAATTGTCTTCTAGGACCTTGTAGAAGCACAACCTAGGTGGACAACCTCGCGAACTAGCTACTGGAAGGCCACATAACACATATTAAGGATTTTACCCTTACTGTACGTTAAAAGCGCCTTAAATCCTTAGGGTTCATGAATGTCCTACTCTGGTATTTTCATGATTACACCCAAACGCATGCTGCTATCATCACATTGATTTAGGTATGTCTTTCATAGATAGTTGTGCATCTTTTGATACCAAATTTGCCTTTTTACTTCCATGGTTTTTAAGTCACGTGTCTTTATATGTCACGTGTCAGACATAGAATATGAAATTTCACATACGCTTATGGACACAAAATTGTGGAAATGGTGCAGATTACAGAATGACAGATATTAATCTGTAAAACGTTATACATGTTAGATGGCATTTAATATGATGAAAAAACAATACACTTGCAAAACAAATGATAAAACAATGCAAAACAAAAGAATTTGAAACAAAGAAATACATAATATTAATTGTAATAATTATAATGATAATAAGGATGTTATGATATAGCGAACGTTCCGTCGTTTGACGATCGCGGTGCATCATTATTTTTTACCTCCAGTCATTGGATACATACTGCAATCAATCCAGCACACAGAGTGCACATTTCCACTCACATGGGAGTCTTCCAGCTTGACACATTGTATGTGAATACAGTGCTAAGGAATCAGACACTCTCTGGTTCCGAACTAGGGACCTCATGTTTGGAAGGCATGTGCCCTCCCTACCTTTCACACCAAGTCCACGAATATGAAATATATTATCTTATTTCCCAATCATAGCTTTTTATTATAAGCAAAATCTTTATAATCTATTTCAGGCCCTTTAAACTCTTTTCAAGTCTAAAAAAGATACATAAAATAACCATCAAATCATGTTTACAATACCAAACAAAGTGATTTTGTTGTTATGAATCGTCGCATATTACATTACAAAGCTGCACTCAGTATCATAATAGGGGGCTGGTGATACGAGTGTTCATCGACATCGTTTGGAAAGAGTGCAAAATACAAAGTCATAATAACGAGGTATGGAAGCTGACATGTCTTTGGGATGAGTCTTTTTTAACTGATTAGATGACAACCTGGTAAAGCTCAACAACTTCCATTCACAAGAAAAAAGACGGCCAAGAAATATGTAATCCAACCATCAGCAAGAACATGTCAATGTACTTTTTACACATGACACTGACAGTACCACTAGCAGGAAAGAATTAAAAGCTTACTGGTGCAAGTATAAGTCCATTTATATTCCCACACTGTACTAAAGAAAGGGAGTAGAATCGTTATCAAGGCTAGCATGATGAAGATACTAAAAGAGGGGAAAACTACAATATGACCAATCAAACCACAATCATCAAGCTACATTATCACATAAAGTTTCAACTAGTTATCGTCAGATGCCAATATAAAATATTATAACTATATTGGTATTTTCACAAATGTGAAATACTCTATACTATAATTGTGGATATGCTGATGTAAACTTAAGCATTTTCATGAATGATATCCCTCTAAAACTAGACGTCATTTAAGATCATATACATTTCTGTAAAGTACATCATCCGCTAAGGAGTATCAATGATCGAAAAAGTGCTCGAAAAAATGGTATCACAAATCGCAGTACATACAGTCATATAGTTCGTGAACCATATAATGTTGTGCAGTTGACAGCTAACACAGGAACTGCCCTGAGCTTCCTCAGTGGGAACAGTGTTTGAGTGAACAATTTAATGGTTAATGAGTCCTGGAGACATGTGCAGTCACCTGATATACAATAGCTGTTATATCAAGGGCGTCAACAGCCTTTCAAAAGTGAGGGGGACATTGCGAGGGTGCGCGAAGCGCCCGAGCGGGGGAGGGTGTGGAAGGGGGTGTCCCCCTTTCACGGTATGAAGTTTTTTTTATAAATGAATCACATAGATATATACACAATTATGCCAACAGTAGAAATTAACTCTTTTTCAAGGTGGCTTGGAGATTTAGCCCCCAAAATGCTTCAAAAGAGCCCCCATTACATCTGAGCCATGATATAATATTTTCAGAGTTCAATGCAAAACAAATTGTAAAGTGCTATGGTAGTTCAAAGCAGGAAGTCTCAGAAGTTGCCCAGAAACAAATAAAATGTTATTGCTTTCCCTGATTACCATCATATTTCACCAGTGACGCACATCATAAACACTTTGTTTACTGTCAAATATATTAATGGTATATACCAGCAACTATAAGGATTCCTGATACAATGATGATGATCACATAAATACTTTTCTGCCATTTCTAAGGAAATATAGAAACTGAATACCATAAAGATGTTCATGTTACATTTCCTCAAATATATAGCTTACAGTAGCCTTATACATATTGGCAGGATTAAAATTGCTGGTAACACTGTGACGCTTCAGAAAAATGAAAATAAAATAAAATAAAATAAAAAGAGCATACATGTGGTTTTGAGGAACATAATGGTTTCACACATAATCTTACATTTTATTAAATATCCTGAAAATTTGTTCCCAAATTTTGATATTACCAGTCCATTGACTGCGTACATATTTATGTACAACAACTGATATTTCATCTCCGTAGTGGACTGTTCGAAATTTGCCCTCCAACCAAGCCAAAGTGGGCAAGTAAAATCATGAATGCTCACACTTTAATTGCCAACGTACTTCTTGATGAGATTTACACATAAGAAAAAATACCCTTTTCCCTCTTAGTTGCCCAATCGGCCAACCAAACTAGACCTTTTATGAATTGTTACTTGCCCACTATCAATTTTCACTTGCCCCGGGCAATAGGGCAAGTGCTAGTGTCGAGCATATATGAAAAAGTGGGGGGGGGGGGGGGGGGGGACAATCCCCTCCAATTTCAAATGTGGGGGGGGGGGGGGGGACATGTTCCCCCCCCCCCGTCCCCCGCCTGTTGACGCCCATGGTTTAAACCATCAACCTGACCAGTTTGAGGCCTCAAATCTTTGAAAAGCTGTCATATACAAATAGAACTTATAATTGTGTGGACTTGCTGAAACAATGATATACCGTCCAGTACAACCTAAAAGGGCACGATGGCTCAGAAAATGGCCTACCACATTAAACACAATTGTAACATTGTTTAAAGATGTAGAGTAGGTCACTTTGTTTTTCTTTGGTAGGATTTTAATGTTGTTATCACTATTGTTTATTTCCATGCCCATTACTTTGTTTGATTGTATTTTCTCGTACATGAATAAAAAGTGCCGCTTCATTTATTTCCCCTTAATCAATCCCTACACTCCTACAAAATATTTACACTCATTGCTGTCTTCTGTATTAGTTCAGTGTGAATACTGGCAAAACACACAGAAAAAAAAGTATAAGTGCATTTTTGTCAGATATATCATTAAATGCAAATCACTTTATTAAATTGTTTATATTGTATCATAATATCTATATGAAGGCCTATTATATATTTGTACTGTATAATCTATATCTATTTTCCCTATTCTACATTATGTGCATTTCATTATCAAACATGTTTTAACTCTATGTTATAATCATATACCAACAATACACTATTAAGAACTCATATTCTCATATATTGTATTGTTTTTGATTTGTCATGTGTTTTATTGTTTTATTATTTTTTTCGTTTATATAATTTTAACAACTTTCAAAAATAACATTGAATGCCATTTGAAGAACTTCAAATACAAATTGTGTAACGTTTTACATAATTTGAACATTTCAATGCGTTTTTGTATATAACTGAACGTGCAATTTCAAGTCCTTTGTATAACACGTGACTTAAAATGACACGTGACACATTAACCGAAGATATTATGCAGTCAAATTTGGTAGCAAAAAATGCACACGACTCTACAGAACACAAATCTGAAGCAATGTCATGGTATCATAATGCTCTTTAGTGTCATTGTGAAAATAGCAGAGACAAACCTTCATGAACCCTAAGGATTTAAGGCGCTATTAACGTACATTATGGGTTAAATCGTTTGTACGCGTTTTGTGGACTTCCAGTAGCTAGATCGCGAGGTTGTCCACCTAGGTTGTGATCCTAGAAGGTCCTATAAGACATTTCTGGTGCACAACCTTTTATAACATTCCATGTTTGATATCCTAAAAAAGGGGGTGTTTGCTCCATGGGTAAAGGAAAATAATTGTTGTATAATTATTTTATTGCTACAGGGAAACGAAACGCTGAATTGTTCGCTTGCAGTTACTAATTAGTGCATAACTTTTAGTCGTATTATCTTGCTGCCATGTTTGTTTTCCAACGGTATCGCATGAAACGTCATCTGAGGGCATTCTGAGCGAGCACTAACAACCCCCCCCCCCCCCCCCCGCCACCTCAGACGATCAACCTTACACATAATAATGCTTGTTCTAGATTCTTAGAGATATCCCCTTTAAGGATGGAAATGGGTTAGGATTTTGACCCCCTGTCACGGGCTTTTGGAAGGGAAGCCATCACAATTACCCCCCTATCATGGGCTTTTGGAAGGGAAGCCAGCAAAATTACCCCCCCCCCCCCCCTATCACAGGTTTTTGGAAGAGAAGCTAGCAAAATTACCTCCTAAATGAAGGAAGATTTGAAAACTACCCCTAATTAAAAAATATTTCGGGGGAAAAATGCTAAAACCCTGATAGCAGACACTGGTAAAAATTACGTCAAATTTACGTCATTTTACGTCGGGTACGTCGTCTTAACGACGTCTTAAATTAACGTCAAAAAGTGAGGATTTTGCACCCGCGTTTACCGTGATATCGACGTCATATTTTGACGTGATAATGACGTATTTTTATCCGAAAAGGCATCTTTATGACGTCTTTAAGTCGTCAATTTGTTCCATTAATTACGTTATTAAGACGACATAAAGACGTCTTATTGGTCAATATAAGACGTGATTTTTACGTATTGATTTGACGTGATTTTCACGTCGTGTACGTCGTCTTAAAGACGTCATAAATTCACGTCAAAAAGTGAAGATTTTGCACCCGCGTTTACCGTCATATAGACGTCATATTTTGACGTGATAATGATGTATCTTTTTCCGAAAAGGCGTCTTTACGACGTCTTGAAGACGTCAATTTGTACCATAAATTACCCCATTTAGACAACATAAAGACGTCTTATTGGTCAATAGAAGACGCGATTTTTACGTCTGGATTTGACGTCATTTCCACCTTGTGTACGTCGTCTTTAAGACGTCGTAAATTCACGTCAAAAAGTGAAGATTTTGCACCCGCGTTTACCGTCATATAGACGTCATATTTTGACGTGATAATGACGTATCTTTTTCCGAAAAGGCGTCTTGAAGACGTCAATTTGTACCATAAATTACGCCATTTAGACGACATAAAGACGTCTTATTGACGTCATAAAAAAGGTCGTCCATACGCCAAAAATAATTGTTTAAATGTCTTTGAAAGACGTCATAATCACGTTGTAATAATTAAAAAAACTAGTCATGAAAAGACTTCAAAATGACGTCGTAAAGTGGTCGTCCATACGACAAAAAATGATGGCAAACAATAGTCTTGAAAAGACGTCAAAATGACGTCTTAATAATGTTGTCCGTAGGACACAAACCTTAATTGCAAAAATGGACTTTCAAAGACATCATAAAGACGTCGTTATAACGTATTTTATACTACAAAATAAATACTTAAAACTAATCTTTTAATGACGTGATAATGACGTCGTTTTTACATCCTTAATATGACGAAAAAGCATTGGAAAAAATGGTCTTTGAAAGACGTCACAATGACGTTGTAAAAAGGTCGTCCATACGACAATAAATGATGGCAAAAACTAGTCTTGAAATCACATCATAATGACGTCGTATTAACGTCGTCGTACTTTACAAACCATAATGGCAAAAATAGTCTTTAAAAGACATCATCAAGACGACATTTTAGACGTTTTTATGACAAAATAAATAGTGAAAAAAATGGTCTTTGAAAGACGTCAAAATGACGTAGTAAAAAGGTCGTCCATACGACAAAAAATGATGGCAAAAAACTAGTCTTGAAAAGACTTCAAAATGACGTCGTAAAGTGGTCGTCCATACGACAAAAAATAATGGCAAAATAGTCTTTCAAAGACATCATAAAGACGTCGTTGTTACGTCTTCTATACGACAAAAATAAATACTGAAAAAGTGATCTTTAAATGACGTAATATTAACGTAATTTTTACGTCCTTCCATACGACAAAAAACAATTGGAATATGGTCTTTGAAATACGTCACATTAACGTCGTAAAAAGGGCGTCCATACGACAAAAAACGATGGCAAAAAATTGGTCTTGAAAAGACGTCAAACTTACGTCTTTATAGCGTTATTGATACGACATAAACCCGTATGGCAAAAATGGTCTTTAAACGACATTATAAAGACGTCTATATCATGTCTTCTACACTACAATAATACATTCTGAAAAATGGTCTTTGAACGACGTTATAATGACATCGTTTTTACGTCTTTCCTACGACAAAAATAAATAGTGGAAAAATGGTCGTTTAAAGATGTTATAATGACGTCAATGTTACGTCTTTTATACAACATAAGTCATCATGTCAAAAATGGTCTTTAAAATACGTCATAATGACGTCGTATTCTGATCGTTTGTACGACATATGACGTGTTTACCAGTTTACGATCAAATTAAGACATCATAAAGACGTCAGTCTGCTATCAGGGAAGACCCCCTATTTCAACGATTTTCCGGGATTTGTTCCCAAACTGAGCCCCTAAAATATACGGTTACCCCTTTCCCCCAAAAAACGGGAACGCGCATGCGGTACAGATGACCACCTGAGTGTGGGGGGGGGGGGGGGGGGCTAATAAAAACGGGTTATGTAACCGCTGTTGAAATCTGCTGCTATATGAGTGGTAAATAATGTAACCTGCTTTTGTTAGAGCAAGGTCGAAATAATGACGTTTTATTATGGTACAGTAATGTTGAAAAACATGGCAGCCTTCAGTGTTTAGTCAACTCAGATAATGGTGGTTTCAAAAATATTGATTATTTCCATTATTAGTGATACCCAATAGGAATTATACGACTAGAAGTGACGAGAATTATGCACTTATCCGTAGGCTAGAACATGCCAGCGTTTGGCTCCCCTTTAATGTGCTAATTAGTGTACTGACTACTTTATACAAACATTTCTGTACGCGATGAAGGAAGATCATACATATAGCATGCATGGAAAAACCAACGTATGTACCATACACAAAATAATTACCACTTTTACTTATTTTGTTTTCAAACACCATTTCCGTTTCTCAACCGTTTAATAGATTGTATATATCCCTACTCCGACCTGTTACTTTTTAAATATTGTTCAAACCTCTTTCTATAATAAATCCTTGCTAAGTTTCCCACTGTGCCCACTGGAGTCAATCAATGGACTTCTCTGAACGAAGATCTACGATCTAGTTCTACACTTACACGGTTTAAATATATTTATAAGCGTTCTGTATTTCAAAGACTCGGATCCGTGGTTGAGTAGAATCTCGCTTTCTCTCTTTCTTCCCTGTCCCTTTACCTTTGTATCCTTTTGTATACCTTTGTATAAGTGCGTGGATGTGTGTGTTGATATGTGAGTGCATGATGTGTTTAATTGCAATATGCTGTACTCTATGTACATGCAGTATATTGTTATTATTTTCCTGTTTATGACTCTATGACTTTGTTATAATTGTTTTTATTGTTGTTGTGTAGGGCCCCGATTATAAGCATCTACTGCTTCTTAGCCTGGGGTCCTAACCATTATTTGTTTATATCGATTACTTTGTACAATTTGTATATTGTTGTTGTTTTTTATAATGGTTAAATAAATGAAATGAAATGAAATGAAGGCTGAACTTTAGTAACCAAACCTGCACCATTACAGTACAAACTAATAGTTATAACTCCACCATGCTCGAAAGGTATTACAAACGACTGGGGTGGACTGCTGACATTAGGGAGTTTCCGCTTATGTGAACGAGAACGAGTTTCCCGTCCTAGAACGACCGTTTCAGGGTGGCCCAGAAATAACGGAACGGGGTATTTGCCATTGTGATAATATGTTCACTGGATAGATAATCTTTTAAAAAGAAATTCGTTATTCCGAACACCCAAACAAAAAAAGTTATTTTTAAAAGATTATCTATCCAGTGAACCTAGTCTGTATATTTCTTTATAATGGAAAGTACCCCGTTCCGTTATTTCTGGGCCACCCTGTATAAGCAAATAATATGCGTATGACGTAAAACTCCACGTTGGCACTGTTTAACAATAGTAACTAGGTCCGGTAAGCTCCGGCATACTTATCTTGCCGAACCTAGTTACTATTGTTAAGTTTGCCAACGGGGAGTCTATACGTCATACGAATATTATTTGCATACATCACAGAAGCGGTCTATTGGATGTAGTTCACTACCTTCGCTGCCTTTGAACCATTTTCGTTTTTAGTTAACGCGCGTTCACAATGACGTCGTTCCCTTCTACACACAATCATGACAAACACTCACACACACCTTACACTTTCAAACATACACATGCGCAAACACACGACCCGACTGAATTATTCAAACTCCAACACACACACACACACACACATACACGCATTCAATCACACAAAACACACACACACTTACACACACGTATACTCACACGCACAAACATCCACTCCCGCACGCACTCGCACTCAAACAAACAACAATGCACACAAACACCCCACACATGCGCTCACACAAACACAAACCCTTACACACGCGTATACACACAAACACAACATTAATAAAACTCCCACACATACGCATACAGATACACAACACACACCCACACAAACACATGCATGCACACTCACAAATGCACACAAACACCCACAAACGCACATCCACAAAAACACAAACACACGCACGCACACTCATCCACGCGAGCACTCAAACAAACACAAACACACGCACACACTCAAACAAAAACCCATACCCGTACACATACGCAGATACACACACGCACGCACGCACTCGCATTCCAACAAACACAAACAAACACATATACACTCACAAACACACACACACGCACAAATGCGCACACACGTACACAAAGCCACATACGCACACATTCAAACACACACGCATACACCAGTTACATAATCCACCACACATACACATACACACGTATAAAACACACACACACACACACATACATGTTGATACTTCTCTGATTACGTAATTCTGAAGACGGTGCACTGGATTTTCCGACGAACCTGAAATCGGGCATGAACTAGTGCTCAGATTGGCCAGACGACGAGAGAGAACGTAAGTGACGTAATTTCTCGCCTAAATGACGTCATTTCTTCTAGTAGGGGCCACAAATATGGGTGTTCACTGCAGTTTGGGGTACAATTGTTTTACTTGGCATACAAACTCCTTGGATCAAAAGAAGAAAATTTATCCAAAGAGACACTCTGTATATCAATTATGGAAATTAGGC